>VDFB02006263.1:169206-179928 GCA_007258455.2 Sequoia sempervirens | reverse complement strand
AACTTAAATAAAATTGTATATTTAATTTCACTCATCACATTTCTCTTAATTAAACAAAGATATTCTAAAATCTTTTATTTAATTATTATTTTCTTTTTTGTTTTAATTTAATAAACAAACCCTATAGTTTGATTTATTAAATTATTTATTCCTCTTTAGTTAAATTTAAATAAATTAAAATTATTTAAATTAATGCATAAATCTTTTACCACTATTCACTCACCAATAAAATTAGATTTTTAAAATCTAATTAATGCAACTTTCATTCACAGGAAGAGCTTCAGGGACAAACTTGCAGGAAGTCCTCTCAATCTCCTTCCTCCAATCTTCCCTCTCATCTTGCCTGGTGTTTTCATGGGGAGGAACAATCCTCCATGATTAGCTCCATCTTCTCATCCCATGCCTTTCAATTCTCTAGATTGAATCCCAGCCTCTTATCCAGTATCCCTATGCAAATGTCTTGCCGTGAAAACTATAAATACAGCTCTCTAGCTACAAGAAATGGATCCCAACTTATGCAATCTTACTCTGCAGGTTTTTCAAGCATCCAGCATTCATCCAGCATCCATCCAGCATTCAGTATTTGCAGTCATGGTTGCCATTACAGTAGTTTTTATCATTTAATCATATAGGAATAGAATAGTTTAATTCTCATTCTCTAAGTGTCATTTCAATAGTCTAATTAGCTTCTAAAATCTGAGAGCAAAGTAGATTAGAGAGATCTTTAGAGTTAGAAAGCAATAGGATAGATTTCTAAACATTTCTAGTTTAAATTAGCTTAATTTTCTTAAATCTTAGATGCAATGTCCTATTTAGAAGTGTAGAACCATGTTTAGTTTGTTTTCCTCATTCTACCACTTACACTATTTATTTACTAAGTAGATGAATTTAAGATTAATTAATCAAATAAATCGTATTTAATTAATTAAATTCTCTAGACCATTTTTAGGTGTCTACATTTTTCCCCTCTTTGAAGTGATGTGTTTACGCATTGCTTCAAAGAATGATTTTTCCTTAGTTGCCAGTATTGATGAAAGGTTTAAAATATGCCCCTGATTTGCCCCAGATGTTGAATTTTGAAATGATAGCGATATATGCCCCCATGGGAGATAAATTGATGAATTTTGGATTTTCATATGATTTTTGAAAAAAAATTAATTTTTATGATGATTTGATGATGAATTGGTGAAGAAACAATTTATCTCCCAACAAAATTGTCCAAAATGCCCCTGTGATAGATAAGAATTAATTCCTCAGAAGGAAAAATAAATAAATCCCATGAAAATCCCTCAAAAATAACCTATAAAAGCTCAAAAGGTCATTTTCAAAAGTCATTTGTGCATTTGACTTTGACAATCTTGTGATAGAGACCCTCAGAGTGCTAGAACCTCAAGATTTTGATCCCTTACCACACCCACCGACTCGAGCGTGTGCGACGTCACCAGCGTCCGGCCAACTATGGACCTCTAGTACGTACCCCAAATCCTCCTCGTGATTTGTGCCTATACTTTTTAGGTCATTTTGCACGTGTTTTTATATTTTAGCGCCCGACATACGCAGTTTAGCGCGTCGCTAATCTATTTTAGCACGTCATAGTTTTAGCACGCCAACCGAAATCTGTAGCGCATCCATAGATTAGGGTAGCGCGTCAAATTTTTAGCACGTCGGGTCAAATTTGCAGCGCTTCAGTAGGATTTTGTAGCGCTTCAGTAGAAATAGCACTTTAGGTAGATTTTGTAGCGCTTTAGTAGGATTTTGTAGCGCTTAGAAGTATAGATTGATGAAAAATTGTGCACTTTGATTTTTATTTCGTTGATTTGTGTGTTGATTCCATCTATTTTAGTTTGATCTTGACTAAATAAATGGTAAATGATCTCATGATGAGTGAGATCCATTGATTGATAATAATTACCCTCATGATAGGCAAAGAATAATTAAAATTTCTGAAGGAATAAACCTGATTGATAGATGAGATTTCCTTCCTGACAAATTGATAGTTTGATAGGTAGTGCTGGTAATAAATTTTTTACCCTGATGAATTCAATGTTTGATATTCTGATTAAAATGTTCTTCTTTTATGATAACAGGAGCATTTAGATGTTATCCAGGTGCGAGAGCAGTTCCCTTGGCCTTTTAATATGATACCACGACTTTCAGCGGATGAGAGGCAGCATATTACTAATTGTGGTTTGGCCTCATTACTAGATATGCCCCATATTAGACTTAATAGGGGTCTACTAACAGCTTTAGCAGAGCGGTGGTATAGTGACCACAACACCTTCCACTTACCTACTGGCGAGATGACCGTGATGCCAGAGGATGTATGGCGTATTCTTCGCATTATTTTTGTTGGGGAGATTGTTGTGCATGATGCATAGGAGGTTGGTGGGGTAGAGTCTATGCGGAGAGTGGGTTCCATGGGTAGAGATCTATGAGTCATATGCTCCACTTCCTTTAGTTTTGGCTGGCTTTATTGGTGGATTCCTTTGTCCTGATAAGAGGTCAAAGGGTCTATCTCTTGGATGGGGTCAGGTATTAGAGGGTATGATGGCCCACAGGATGAGATATGCTTGGGGCATGTGTATGCTTGCTCAGCTATATCATGATTTACACTGGATCGTGTACCTCGGAGGTAGCAGTATATTGGCGGGAGCTACACTTCTTCAGGTATGGGCATGGGAGCATATTGCTGTTACGCGTCCCATGCCGGTGTTATCTAGACCAACAACGAGACCCTATGTGTTTCGCTACAGAGGCAGGCCTACCCAGAATATGATGGGTAAGCTAAATTATTGGAGGCAGATTCTTGATGATGTGGAGACAATGACCTAGCGTCCCTATTTAGATTGTGATGACTAGGATAATGATGATATCGAGTTGGGATTTTTGGCCGATTCGATGTATTTGATCAGGAAGAGCCCCATGATTTTGGAGCGATTCCTGTTTCGTCGCATCTACAGGTAGTATGGGATTATGCAGTGTATACCTCAGGGAGTAGCACATTATGGACAACGATGAGTAGATGCCAGTGATTTGGGTCCGTGCTTGCCTTATGGGGCACTTGTTGAGGGTTATCGTGCTCTATAGCCATCAGCATGGGATATGTGATGAGACATTGTTGAGGCACCCATTACTCCCGAGTATGGATAGTATTTGTCTCTACACCCTCCTCCTTGTATTACCATTCCAGATGAGCCAGTACCAGCACCAGCACCAGCACCAGCAGCTGTAGGGGGTGGTCAGGGTGGTCAGAGACAGAGGAGAGAGGAGGATGTAGATGTTGATGTGGAGGGAAGTGATGAGAGTGAGAGTGATGATGACGGTGGAGATGGGGGGAGGCCGAGTGTAGCACGTACTTTAGATCCATCATCCAGTGCACCTCGTAAGAGGCAGGCAATTGCTCCCTCTCTAGCAGAGCGATCAGAGGTCGCTGGTTTGCGTGTTGAGATTTTGACATTATAGGGATAGCTAGCGCAGGCACAGGGATTAGTGGCACAGACTCAAGCCAAGATGCAGGCACAACTAGCTATTGCACAGACATAGATTACCTCTCTGATTGGTGAGAGAGATGAGGCCAGACAGGCAGTAGCGATGGCACAGGCTCAGTTAGCAGGTGTACGAGCACAGTTGACCACTGCTCAGGCACAAATTACAGCCTTGACTGCAGAGCAAGATACTATCAGACAGACAGCAGAGACAACACAGGCTACTGCAGAGAGATTGCAGAGAGTGGCAGATGGGACTTCTGTGGTGGATTACATGCGAGAGGCTATGTGGGTAGGTGATGAGATTGAGTTTTACAGGAGCCATTACCATGAGCTCTGCCCCCCAGAGCAGAGAGTCAGTTATGCCCAATCTCGCTCAGAGAGGACTTGTTCGAGGACAGTGAGCAGAGGCGTGACACAGCCTCTCTCGAGAGATCCAAGAGATCCGAGAGATCCTAGGACATTTGGTGGTGGTCATGATACTAGTGCGAGACCTACTCCTTCTGGTGTGAGTACCACTTGAGATCATTTGTGTTCCTTTCAAGAGATATATACAGCCACTTTTGATATGATGTTATTTTCATCATTTTCAGACTTCATTGTATACTTGACATTTGATGAGATATATATGTGCAGTGGTTCGATTGATCTATGATGTGTTCTTCATGATTTATGTGATGGTGTATTGATCTTATGATGGATGCATTTTAATTTTTATGTTTTATGATGATTTATTATACTAGATTGTATAGATGCATTGATGATGATGTGATATGATATTGATGATGTATTTCTTTTCTTAATGCATAATATATAAAATGAGATGTAAATGAATGATGTATGTATATGTGATGTGAATGAATGGTGTATATAATGAAATGTAAATGAATGATGTATGCATGAAATGTAATGTATGAGATGTAAATGAATGACATATGGATGAAATGTAATATAGAATGAGATATGAATGAATGATGTATGGATGAAAATGTAATGTATGAATATGTGATATGTGATAGAAAAAATGAGATGTAAATAAAATGATGTATGGATAGATAAAATGAGATGTAAAATGCCTTCTATATGTATGCTATGAATGGTGATTTTGCAATTATATGATAATGATAATGTGATGAGATGTAAATGAAATGATATATGGATGAAATGTAATGTATGATATGATGTAACATAACGTGTGTATGATATCACGAAATGAGATGTTTATTGTGAAATTTATGATGAGATGAAGAAATGATTTTATATGCATGCCATTATGAAAATTGTATGTGTCAAGTATACTCAATCTTTAATAAGAAAAGATAACATTCTTTGAAAATGAATCTTTGTAACTTGTGTAATCAATACTCTGCAGATGTATTATTATGAATGCAATCTATGTTTACCATGCAAACCTATTTTATCAATGCAAACCTAAGTGTCATTTCAATAATCTTTTTATTTTTCTTTGTATCATCACTGAGCTTTTAAAATGTTGAAAGCGAATACAAGCATCAATGATATGAGATAGACCAATGATGACCTAAGTATTTCTTTCATGATATTTGATATTGCAAGTGAACACAAGCATCAAGGTATAAGATAGACCAATGATGACCTGAGCATTTCTTGCGTAAACAGACAAGAATTAATCATTTTCTTAAGTGAATCAGAATGTCATCCATGATACTTGGTAGAGCACTTCCCACGACAATTCACAGAATAATAATGACTAACTCACAAACAACAAACAAAGAAAAGGTATCATTCTCCTTCCTTGCTTCTCTAGTTTAATACATCATCGAGTAGCTCCAAAGAAATGATAAGCAAATGATAAAATAAAAAGTACAACAATTCAAATTCTACTTAATGTATTTTCAAATCATTATTCAGATTAGATCATCGATGTTGAAATGTGTGTGTTGATGTTTGCATGATATTCTCAGATGCTTGACCAAATGATGTAACCTAAAGACCTATCCTAGGGGTCTGGGGGTGATCAAAGATTAGTCTTGCCTATATATATATCACATTAGAGACCATGTAGTTAAGCCCGGCATAAGACTCCATTTTAGAGGCCCGATGTAGACTCTATTTTTGTGTTTTGATTTTATGAATTTTTTGCATGGATTTTTCCTGATTTTTTGATGTATTTGGATTTTTGATTTTTTTTGATATTTTTGGATTTTTGATTTTTTGATGTTTTTGGATTTTGATTTTTCTAATGTTTTTTGGATTTTTTATTTATGATGTTTTTGGATTTTGATAAGTATCGTCACTTGGTGTTGTCATGTTTGATTGCCTTTCCATTTAAGTTGAAAGTCCATTGTACCAAATAACACTAGGATGTTGCCCCCAAGCCAAGGTAAAAACATGATATCCTTGCTATGACACAGATAGTGATAATGATTATCCCAAATGATAGATGGAAATGATATGAAAGGAAACAATCGTAACAAAACTGTACCTAATAGATAGAAGAGCTGGTGAAAATCACAAGTAGCACCTATTTTCCAGGTTTTCATCACTTATTTTTATTGACCGTGCACTAGGTATCCTCAAGTGTAGAATCACCTGAGATGAATGTTTTTCATGGGTTCCTCCAACATATCTCCTTCTAGTGTAGACAGCTGATATGCTCCTGATCCATAGACTGATATAATGACATAAGGCCCTATCCAGTTAGGTTCAAACTTTCCCTTCTTTTCTCTATCTGCTTGATTTCTAGGGTTTTCCCATAGGACCAAGTCTTCGATCTGGAAGACTCTAGGCTTAACCCTCTAATTATAGTTCCTAGACATTCTTTGTTGATAGGTTGTCAAATGATTGACAGCTTGTTGTCGACGTTCATCAAGTAGCTCTAATTCTTGAAGTCTAGAAATCCTATAATCCTCATCTGAAATGAGTCCCTTTAGTGAAACTCGAAGGGATGGAATTTCTACCTCAATAGGTAATATTGCTTCTGATCCATAAACAAGAGCATATGGCGTAGCTCCTGTTGGTGTTCTGATGCTAGTCCTGTAATCCCAAGGCGGGGTTAAGTTGGATAGCAATCACACCCCTCATTTCTGGATCTTCTTGAGAGAATCTTTAGGATTGTTTTGTTGGAAGCTTCTGCCTATCCATTACCTTGAGGGTAATAAGGGGTTGAAAAGCGATGTTGGATGTGGAACTTTTCACACAGCTCTTGGACGTCTTGGTTCTTGAAAGGCCTGCCATTATCTGTGATGATTGACTGGGGTATCCCATATCTACAAATGAGATAATTAAGTATGAAAGAGGGTATTTTCTTCCCAGTGATTGTGGTCAAGGGAACCGCCTCCACCCATTTTGTAAAATATTCTGTCGCGGTGATAATGAACTTGTGTCCATTAGATGAAGATGGGTTAATTTTTCCTACCAAATCCAATCCCCACTGACAGAAAGGCCATGTAGTTGTGAATGGATGGAGCTCCTGTGCTGGTGCATGTATAAGATTTCCATGAATCTGACACTTTTGGCATCTCTTGACAAACTTATAAGATTCTTGCTCCATGTGTGTGGCTAAAATGGCACTAAGCGAAGGGAGTTTCTTGAAGCTAAAGATAAATCCATGAATGGCAATACCACAAATTCAACTATGGACCTCATGTAAAAGCTGATGGTTAAATTTATATTTCTAAACAAGCATAAAGGAAATTACCATCCCTAGGCCTCGATGATAAAGGGGTACTCGGCAATAGTGGGTATAATGTTTGGTGGATTGGTATTATGAAGTTAAACTTTGGTTGTAGAAGATCACGAGTACAGTAAGATATTATCTTTTAGATAAGTATAAACATCTCCATAAATGGAAGATTGGGCACTATCAAAGAGCTTATAGTTTTGGGATTTAGGATTTGCATATCACGAGGGGATTTGATACTTGTTCTACAATAAATCAATAACAATCTTGCATTTTAGGCATTTGTAGAAGAGATGCTATTGTGGCCATGGCATCTGCTGCTTTGTTCTCTGATCTTGGTATCTGCTCAAATTTGATTTCTATGAAGTATTTCCTTAGATCATCTACCAGCCTCTTGTATAAAATCAGTGTGTCATCCTTAGTTTGGTAATCATTGTTGACTTGATAGATGATTAACTGGGAATCTCCATACACCTGTAGTTCTGTGATTTTCCAGTCAATAGCTACTTTAATTCCAATAATTAAAGCTTCATATTCTGCAACATTGTTAGTGCAATGGAAGGTAAGCCTATAAGATCATGGAATTGTGTGCCCAAGAGGTGTGACAAATAAAGTTCCTGCCCCTGATCCATGTTGTGTGTAGGATCCATCAAAGTAGAGTTGCCATGGTTGTGTTGTAATGTTAAGGATATCCGCATCAGGAAATTCCATGGTCATAGGATGACAGTCTGACAATGGAGCTTCTGCTAATTGGTCGGCGATGACTTGTCCTTTGATAGCTCACCTTTCAACATACTGAATGTCAAACTCACTGAGGAGCATGACCCACTTTGCCAACCTTCCTGTTAAAGCTGCTTTGCTCAGTAAATATTTAAGGGGATCAATTTTTGCAACGAGCTTGACAGTGTGAGTGAGCATATAGTGTCACAATTTTTGTGTTGCAAATACTACTGCTAAGCATGATTTTTCAATGAAAGTGTAGTTTACTTCATGTCCATTGAGTGTCCTGCTGATATAGTATATTGCTTGTTCCTTCCCTTCTCTATCCTCTTGTGCCAACAAGGCTCCTAAAGAGATATTTGTTGTTGCAATATATAGCAACAATGGCTTGTCGTCACTGGGTGGCACCAAGATTGGTGGTGTCATTAAATAATGCTTGATTTGATTGAAAGTACTCTCACACTGTTCATCCCATTTAAAAACACATTTTTATGCAAAAGATGGTTGAATGGATGACACCGATCTGCTAGTTGAGAGATGAATCTTCTGATGGACTATAGTCGGCCTTGTAGAGATCTTAATGTACTGATATTCTTAGGAGGTGGCATTTCCATAATGGCTTTAACTTTTGCTGGATCTCGCTGATTCCTTTTATTGAAACTATGTATCCAAGAGGTTTCAGTGTTACTCAAAGGCACATTCTTAGGATTCAATCTGACTTTGAATTTTTCCAACCTGTCAAATATTTTGGCCAATATCTCTAGATGTCTTTCCCTAGTGTAGGACTTGGCTAAGATATCGTCCACATAGTCCTCCATGAAGGTGTGCATCATATCATGGAAGATTGTTGTCATAGCTCGATGGTATGTAGCTCTTGCATTCTTTAACCCAAAAGGCATGACGTTCTAGCAAAAGGTGCCCCATGGACATGTAAATGTTGTCTTTTCTTGGTCTTCAGGAGCTATTTTGATTTGATTGTATCTTGTAAATCCATCCATAATTGATAGCATTTGATGGCCAGCTATTAAATCTACAATCATGTCTATGTTTGCCAAAGGAAAATCATCCTTTGGACATGCTTTATTTAAATCCAGTGGTACATATTCTAATGGTGTGATCTAGCTTTGAAATAGGTACAATGTTGGATATCCATTTAGTATAATCAATAGATCTGATAAATCCAGCATCTAGTAGTTTCTTCAAATCATTTTTTACCAATAATGCAACATGTGGATGCATTTTTCTCAGTTTCTATTTTACTGGTTTAGTGCCAGCTGGTAAAGATAAGTGATGCATAATAAGATTTGTGTCTAAGCCTGGCATGTCAGAGTATGACCAAGCAAAATTGATGCATCGTTCTTTAAAGAATTTGATAAAATCTGGCTTTTCTGTATCTGTCATGGATGCTGCCAGGTGTAAACATTCTTACTTTCTCCTCGTACCAATATCAATAGACTGTGTAGGTTCTATCAACACTAATGATCTTTCATGGTAATGTTGTTGGAGGATGTCAAGCCTTCCATCCTTTGGTGCCTCAATGAGGTTTTCACCATTGGATGTGTTCTTTGTTTTACTATTTTAGGATCAAATCTGCGCCATAGAATGGTTTTCACCATTAGATCCATTTTATTTCCATAATTTTTGCAACTACAAAGGCAGCACCCTCCACTTCAAGCATCATTAAAAGAAGTATTGATAGAACAAGTAGCATCAGATTCCTCACAGCAAAGGTAGTTAATAATGGTGGAATCATTGTCAAAAACAGGGAGATCGATAGGGTGTTAGGGTTCCCATTCGATAAGCTTGGGATGCAGTAAAGGCAATGAATCATTAGATGGGTTGAGGTCAGCGATTATGAAAGCTCAGACGGAAATGTCATCTAGGTTGTTAGTGGTTATGTCGAGGCCTACGAAGGTATTTTCTTCCACATCATTTATCTCAATCGATGTCCGTTCATCTTCACTTGAGTCATCAAAATTTTGTGTTGTAAAGACAATAGGATTAAAACTCGAGCTTTGACCCTCCTCACGTTTGGGGGTATACTTTTTGATAACATCGATCTGAATATCTTCATAGGAAACATCTAATAAGTTGTCCCACTCATATTCATTTGAATCTATTTTAGAATTATCTCTTATTTGAAGAATATGCTCCACAGTTTTATTGGTGATTTCTGCTCTCGCTTCTTCTGTGTATCCTAGTCCAGTTCTACCATTTTGCTGAATTATGAGAACTTGGATTGGTTCTGTTACATTGTTTTTCCCCCGGTCAAGAGATCCTTGTTCTACTGCATATCCTAGTCTAGTTTTATCCTTATGTTGGAGCGTGAGTGGCTGGATTGGTTCTGTTATGCCTTGTTTCCTTAACCCAAGATGTCCCTGTCCTGAATATCCCATCTTCTCCAGAATAGTTTTTCCCTTTCCATATTGATTTGTTTCTATGATATTATTCGTGGAAGTGGAAGCTTCCTCATCCCTATAAAGCCAATTTAGTATGGCCTTATCTTCTGATTCTTCATCTAAGTTCCCAGCTTTTACAAATCTGCCATCTAATGTCGTTGTAGATTGTTCTAATTTTTGGGTGGTTGTAGATGGCTGTCCATATGTTTGTAAGGAGGGAAACATCTGTGATAGATGGAAAGAGTATACAACACCATATTCACTTATTCCTTCATCACTTATCTGTACTTTGTTGGTGAATTGGTGTGAGAGTGAAGCCAATTTTTCTTCAACATTTGAAGGTTTAGATTGTGCCACCCTGATCTCTTGTGATTTTTGTTGTCTTGGAAGCCACTTTGATATGAAGCTTTGTTGTTTCTCACCATTAGATGAATCTGATGTGCTAACTTCTCTATTG
>VDFB02006263.1:126372-169106 GCA_007258455.2 Sequoia sempervirens | reverse complement strand
TGCTCTGTAGCCATCAGCATAGGATATGCGGTGGGACATTGTTGAGGCACCTGTTACTCTTGAGTACAGACAGTATTTGGCTCTGCACCCTCCTCCTCATATTACTATTCTAGATGAGCCAGTACCAGCACCAGCACCTGCACCAGCAGCTGCAAGGGGTGGTCAGGTTGGTCAGAGATGGGGGAGAGAGGAGGATGTAGATGTGGACGTGGAGGGTAGTGATGAGAGTGATGATAGCAGCGAGGGTAGCAGTGACAGTGATGATTATGGCGGAGATGGGGGAAGACCGAGCGTAGTAGGTACTATAGAGCCATCGACTAGTGCGCCTCATAAGAGGCAGGCCGTTGCTTCCTCGTCGGTAGAGTGATCAGAGGTTGCAGGTTTACAGGTGCAGGTTCAGACCTTACAGAGATAGGTAGCACAGGTGCAGGGATTACTAGCATAGACTCAGGCTCAGATGCATGCACAGCTAGCTACTACACAGACATAGATTACGTCTCTGATTGGTGAGAGAGATGGGGCTAGACAGGCAGCAGTGATGGCACAGGCTCAGTTAGCAGGTGTACGAGCATAGTTGACCACCGCCCAGTCATAGATCACAGCCTTGACTGCCGAGCGAGATACTGTTAGACGGGCAGCAGAGACAGCACAGGCTACTGCAGAGAGATTGCAGAGAGTGGTAGATGGGACCTTTATGGTAGATTACATGTGAGAGGCTATGCGGGAAGGTGCCAAGATTGAGTTTTATAGGAGTCGTTATCATGAGCTTTGTCCCCCAGAGTAGAGAGTTAGTTATGCCCAGTATCGCTCAGAGAGGACTCGTTCGAGGACAGTGAGCAGAGGCGTGACACAGCCCCTTTCGAGAGATCCGAGAGATCCGAGAGATCCTGGGACATCTGGTGGTGGTCATGATACTGGTGCGAGACCTACTCCTTCTGGTGGGAGCACCACTTGAGATCATTTGTGTACCTCTTTGACAGATATGTATAGCCATTTTTGACATGATGTTATTTTCATCCTTTTCAGACTTCATTGTATACTTGACACTTGATGAGATATATATGTGCAGCGGTTCGATTGATCTATGATGTGTTCTACATGATTTATGTGATGGATGCATTGTAATTTTTACGTTTTATGATGATTTATTATACTAGATTGTATAGATGCATTGATGGTGATGTGATATGATATTGATGATGTATTTCTTTTCTTAATGAGATGCAATGTATGATAAATAAAATGTGATGTAAATGAATGAAAATGTAATGTATGAGATGTAAATGAATGATGTATGGATATTGGATATATGATGTATAAAATGAGATGTAAATGAAATGATGTATGTAATGAATGATAGATGTGAATAAGATGTGAATGAGATGTGAATGAATGATAAATGTAATGAATGATGAGAGGTAAATGTAATGATAAATGAATGATAAATGTAATGAATGATGAGATGTAAATGAATGATGAAATGTAAATGTAATGATATATGAATGATAAATGTAATGAATGATGAGATGTAAATGAATGATGAAATGTAAATGTAATGATATGTGAATGATAAATGTAAAGAATAATGAGATGTAAATGAATGATATAAATGAATGATAAATGTAATGAATGATGAGATGTAAATGAATGATGAAATGTAAATGTAATGATATGTGAATGATAAATGTAATGAATGATGAGATGTAAATGTAATGATATAAATGAATGATAAATGTAATGAATGATGAAATGTAAATGAATGATGAAATGTAAATGTAATGATATGTGAATGATAAATGTAATGAATGATGAGATGTAAATGTAATGATATAAATGAGTGATAAATGTAATGAATGATGAGATGTAAATGTAATGATAAATGAATGATAAATGTAATGAATAATGAGATGTAAATGAATGATAAATTTAATGAATGATGAGATGTAAATAAATGATAGAACATAACGTGTATATGATATCACGAAATGAGATGTTTATTGTGAAATTTATGATGGGATGAAGAAATGATTATATATCCCTGGCATTATGAAAATTGTATGTGTCAAGTATACTCAATCTTGTAATAAGAAAAGATAACATTCATTGTAAATGAATCTTTGTAAGTTGTGTAATCAATACTCTGCAAATGTATTATTATGAATGCAATCTATGTTTACCATGCAAACCTATTTTATCGATGCAAACCTAAGTGTCATTTCAAAAATCTTTTTATTTTTGCTTTGTATCATCACCGAGCTTTTAAAATGTTGAAAGTGAATACAAGCATCAATGATATGAGATAGACCAATGATGACATGAGTATTTCTTTCATGATATTTGATATTGCAAGTGAACACAAGCATCAAGTTATAATTAAACCGAGATGACCTGAGCATTTCTTGTGTAAACAAACAAGAATTAATCATTTTCTTAAGTGAATCAGAATGTCATCCATGATACTTGATAGGGCACTTCCCGCGATGATTCACAAAATAATAATGACTAACTCACAAACAGCAAACAAAGAAAAGGTATCATTCTTCTTCCTTTCTTTTCTATTTTAATACATCATCGAGTAGCTCCAAAGAAATGATAAGCAAATGATAAAAAGAAAAGTACAACAATTCAAATTCCACTTAATGTATTTTCAAATCATTATTCAGATTAGATCATCGATGTTTGAAGTTTGTGTGCTGATGTGTATGTGATATTCTCAGACGTTTGACCAAAGACCTAACCTAAAGACCTATCCTAGGGGCCTCAGGGGCTGATCAAAGATTAGCCTTGCCTACGTTATACACGCAGAGACCACGTAGTTCGACTGACACAGACTCCATTTTCTGACTGATGTAGACTCTATTTTTGTGTTTTTGATTTTATGAATGTTTTTGCATGAATTTTCTGATTTTGTGATGTTTTTTTGGATTTTGATTTTTTTGATGTTTTTGAATTTTGATGGATTTTCTGATGTTTTTGAATTTTGATGGATGTTCTGATGTTTTTGAATTTTGATGGATTTTCTGATGTTTTTGAATTTTGATGGATGTTCTGATGTTTTTGAATTTTGATGGATTTTCTGATGTTTTTGAATTTTGATGGATTTTCTGATGTTTTTGGATTACTTTTCAAGTATCGCCACTTGGTGTTGTCATGTTGGATTTCCCTTTCTATTTAAGCTGAACGTCCATTGTATGAAATAACACTAGGATGTTGCCGCCAAGCTAGGGTAAAACATGATATCCTTGCTATGATATGGATAGTGGTAATGATCATCTCAAATGATAGGTGGAAATGATATGAAAGGAAACAATCATAACAAAACTGTACCTAATAGATAGAAGAGCTGGTAAAAATCACAAGTAGCGCCTGTTTGCCAGGTTTTCATCACTTGTTTTTATTGTGTCATTTTTCTTTTTCTTTTGTATTTTTTTTAAATTTTTTTTTTTTGTTTTTCCGTCATCATGACGCCTGTTTTCCAGGTTTTCATCAAGACAACTTTATTGACCGTGCACTAGGTATCCTCAAGTGTAGAATCACCTTAGATGAATGTTGTTCATGGGTTCCTCCAACATGTCTCCTTCTGGTGTAGACAGTCGGTATGCTCCTGATCTATAGACTAATATGATGACATAAGGCCCTATCCAGTTAGGTTCAAACTTTCCCTTCTTTTCTCTGTCTGCTTGATTTCTAGGTTTTCCCGTAGGACCAAGTCTCCGATTTGGAAGACTCTAGGCTTAACCCTCTGATTATAGTTCCTAGACATCCTTTGTTGATAGGTTGTCAAATGATTGACAGCTTGTTGTCGACGTTCATCAAGTAGCTCTAGTTCTTGAAGTCTAGAGATCCTATAATCCTCATCTGGAATGAGTCCTTTTAGTGAAACTCGAAGGGATGGAATTTCTACCTCGATAGGTAATATTGCCTCCGATCCATAAACAAGAGCATATGGCGTAGCTCCTGTTGGTGTTTTGATGCTAGTCCTATAAGCCCAAAGAGCAGGGTTAAGTTGAACGTGCCAATCATGCCCTACCTCATTCATAGTCTTCTTGAGGATCTTTAGGATTGTTTTGTTGGAAGCTTCTGCCTATCCATTACCTTGAGGGTAATAAGGGGTTGAAAAGCGATGTTGGATGTGGAACTTTTCACATAGCTCTTACACGTCTTGGTTCTTGAAAGGCCTGCCATTATCTGTGATGATTGACTGGGGTATCCCATATCTACAAATGAGATAATTAAGTATGAAAGATGATATTTTCTTCCCAGTGATTGTGGTTAAGGGAACTGCCTCCACCCATTTTGTAAAATATTATGTTGCGGTGATAATGAACTTGTGTCCATTAGATGAAGATGGGTTAATTTTTCCTACCAAGTCCAATCCCCACTGACAGAAAGGCCATGTAGTTGTGAATGGATGGAGCTCCTATGCTGGTGCATGTATAAGATTTCCATGAATCTGACACTTTTGGCATCTCTTGACAAACTTATAAGATTCTTGCTCCATGTGTGGCCAGTAATACCCCAAACGAAGGAGTTTCTTGGCTAAAGATAATCCACTTGAATGTGTACCACAAATTCCTTCATGGACCTCATGTAAAGCAGAAGCGGATTCGTTATGTTCTAAACAATGCAAAAGAGTACCATCTAGGCCTCGACGGTAAAGGGTATCAACAATAATGGTATGTTTGGCGGATTGGCGTATGAAGTTGCGCTTTTGGTTGCGAGAAAGATCTGGCGGTAAGATATTATCTCTTAGATAAGTATAGATGTCTCCATAAATGGAAGATTGGGCACTATCCAAAAGGTTTATGGTTTGGGATTTGGGATTTGCGTATGCAGGATTTGACACTTGTTCCACAATAAATCGATAACGATCTTGCATTTCAGGCATTTGTAGAAGAGATGCTATTGTGGCCATGGCATCTGCTGCTTTATTCTCTGATCTTGGTATCTGCTCAAATTTGATATCTATGAAGTATTTCCTTAGATTATCTACCAGTCTCTTGTATAAAATCAGTGTGTCATCCTTAGTTTGGTAATCATTGTTGACTTGATAGATGATCAACTGAGAGTCTCCATATACCTGTAGTTCTGTGATTTTCCAGTCAATAGCCACTTTAATTCCAAGAATTAAAGCTTCATATTCTGTAACATTGTTAGTGCAATGGAAGGTAATCCTGTAAGATCATGGAATTGTGTGCCCAAGAGGTGTGACAAATAAAATTCCTACCCCTGATCCATGTTGTGTGTAGGATCCATTGAAGTATAGTTGCCATGGTTGTGTTGTAACGTTGAGGATATCCGCATCAGGAAATTCCATGGTCATAGGATGACAGTCTGACAATGGAGCTTCTGCTAATTGGTCAGTGATGACTTGTCCTTTGATAGCTTGCCTTTCAACATACTGAATGTCAAACTCACTGAGGAGCATGACCCACTTTTCCAACCTTCTTGTTAAAGCTGCTTTGCTCAGTAAATACTTGAGGGGATCAATTTTTGCAACAAGCTTGACAGTGTGAGTGAGCATATAGTGTCACAATTTTTGTGTTCCAAATACTACTGATAAGCATGATTTTTCAATGAAGGTGTAGTTTTCTTCATGTCCATTGAGTGTCTTGCTGATATAGTATATTGCATGTTCCTTTCCTTCTCTGTCCTCTTGTGCTAGCAAGGCTCCCAAAGAGATATCTGTTGTTGCGATATATAGCAACAATGGCTTGTCTTCACTGGGTGGCACCAAGATTGGTGGTGTCATCAAATAATTCTTGATTTGATTGAAAGTACTCTCACACTATTCCTCCCATTTAAAAGACACATTTTTATGCAAAAGATGGTTGAATGGATTACACCGATTTGCTAGTTGAGAGATGAATCTTTTGATGGACTGTAGTCGGCCTTGTAGAGATCTTAATGTACTGATATTCTTAGGAGGTGTCATTTCCATAATGGCTTTAACTTTTGCTTGATCTACTTCAATTCCTTTTGTAGAAAATATGTATCCAAGGAGTTTTGCTGATGTTACTCCAAAGACACATTTCTTGGGATTTAATCTGACTTTAAATTTCTCCAACCTGTCAAATATTTTGCCCAGTATCTCAAGATGTCCTTCTCTGGTGTAATATTTGGCTAAGATGTCGTCCACATAGTCCTCCATGAAGGTGTGCATCATGTCATGGAAGATTGTTGTCATAGCTCGCTAGTATGTAGCTCCTGCATTCTTTAACCCAAAAGGCATGACGTTCCAGCAAAAGGTGCCCCATGGACATGTAAATGTTGTCTTTTCTTGGTCTTCAGGAGCTATTTTGATTTGATTGTATCCGAAAATCCATCCATGAGTGATAGCATTTGATGGCCAGCTGTTAAATCTACAATCATGTCTATGTTTGGCAAAGGAAAATCATCCTTTGGACATGCTTTATTTAAATCCTGGAAATCAGTACATATTCTGATGGTGTGATCTAGTTTTGAAATAGGTACAATGTTGGATATCCATTCAGCATAATCAATAGATCTGATAAATCCAACATCTAGTAGTTTCTTCAAATCATTTTTTACCAATAATGTAACATGTGGATGCATTTTTCTCAGTTTCTATTTTACTGGTTTAGTGCCAGCTGGTAAGGATAAGTGATCCATAATGAGATCTGTGTCTAAGCCTGGCATGTTAGAGTATGACCAAGCAAAATTGATGCATCATTCTTCAAAGAATTTGATAAAATTTGGCTTTTCTGTATCAGTCATGGATGCTGCCAGGTGTAGTATTCTTGCTTTCTCTGCTGTGCCAATATCAATAGACTGTGTGGGTTCTATTAACACTGATGATCTTTCATGGTAATGTTGTGGGAGGATGTCAAACTTTCCATCCTTTGGTGCCTCAATGAGGTTTTCACCATTGGATGCATTCTTTGTTTTTACTATTTTAGGATCAAATACTACCATAGAATGGTTTTCACTATTAGATCCATTTTTTATTTCCATATTTTTGCAATTGGAAGGCTTGGCATCCTCCCGCCTGAAAGCATCGTTAAAAGAAGCATTGGTAGAACAAGTATTAGATTCCTTACAGCAAAGGTAGTTAATAATAGCAGAATCATTGTCAAAAATAGGGAGATTGATAGGGTGTTGGGGTTCCCATTCGATAAGCTTGGGATGTAGTAAAGGCAATGAATCATTTGATGGGTTGAGGTCAGCGATGGTGAAAGCTCAGACAAAAATGTCATCCAGGTTGTTAATGGTTATTTCAAGGCCTACAAAGGTATTTTCTTCCACATCATTTATCTCAATCGATGTCCTTTCATCTTCACTTGAGTCATCAAAGTTTTGTGTTTCAAAGACAATAGGATTAAAACTCGAGCTTTGACCCTCCTCATGTTTGGGGGTATACTTTTTGATGATGTTGATCTGAATATCTTCATAGGAAACATCTGATAAGTTATCCCACTCATATTCATTTGAATTTTTTTCAGAGTTATCTCTTATTTGAAGAATATGCTCCATAGTTTTATTGGCAATTTCTGCTCTTGCTTCTTCTGTGTATCCCAGTCCAGTTCTGCCATTTTGCTGAATTGTGAGAACTTGGATCAGTTCCGTTACACTTTGTTTCCCTCGGTCAAGAGATCCTTGTTCTATTGTATATCCTAGTCCAGTTTTATCCTTATGTTGGAGCATGAGTGGCTGGATTGGTTCTGTTATGCCTTGTTTCCTTAACCCAAGAGGTCCTTGTCCTGAATATCCCATTTTCTCTAGAATATTTTTTCCCTTTCCATATTGATTTGTTTCTATGATATTATTCGTGGAAGTGGAAGCTTCCTCATCCCTATAAAGCCAATTTTGAATAGCCTTATCTTCTGATTCTTCATCTAAATATCCTGCTCTTACAAATCTACCATCTAATTTCGTTGTAGATTGTGCTGAATTTTGGGTGATTGTAGATGGTTGTCCATACATTTGTAAGGAGGGTAACATCTGTGATAGATGGAAAGAGTGTCCAACACCATATTCACTTATTCCTTCATCACTTATCTGTACTTTGTTGGTGAATTGGTGTGAGAGTGAATCCAATTGTTCTTCAACATTTGAAGGGTTAGATTGTTCTACCCTGATCTCTTGTGATTTTTTTTGTTTTGGAAGCCACTTTGATATGAAACTTTGTTGTTTCTCACCATTAGATGAATTTGATGTGCCAACTTCTCTATTGTGAGGTATCAAGGTATCCTGAGGTGTTTTCAATGTATGACAAGCTTGAGTGTCGTTATAGTCTGCTATGATTGTTACCTCCTGTCCATTGACGGGAAATTTCAGGCATTGATGATAGGTGGAAGGTATTGCTTGCATATCATGAATTCAAGGACGTCCCAGTAGTATGTTGTATGTTAGTTCTCTATCTAAAACTTGACAAACCACATTTTGGACAATAGGTCCTACTTGAATGGGTAATATGATCAACCCTTTAGAGGACCTTTCTTCTTCATCATATGCTTTGATTGTGATTTTTCTTCTTGTATCAATGGCTTCATCTGAGTATCATAGTGCACGAATCAACTTTAAGGTACAAATATTTAAACCAGCCCCTCCATCTATCAGGACACACTTTACACGGTGTTTATGGATGAGGACTTCAATGTGAAGGGTAGAATTATGTGGATGGGTGAGTGATACATCATGATGTTCGGAAAATGAAAGGCAATGAGGTGTAGATATATGTCCCACCATAGCTTGGAATTGACATACATCCAAATTGTTAGGTACCGTGGTTGATACAAGAGCTTGCTCAAGAACCTCTTTGTGTGATGGGGAGATCTTTAAAAGTTCCAAAATGGATATTTGCGCCGGTATTTTCTGTAATTGATCGATGAGATTATATTGATTAGAGGCAGGATCCACAGATGGGGATGATAATGATGCTCCTTTCAATATAACTTTGGATTGTGCCCTTGTTGTGGCATTAACCGGTTGGTACTCTTGTTTCCCTTTGAGTGTGATTACGTTAATTTGGTTTTCAGATTTGTCCATAGGTTTTACCAAATTAGTAGATGTAATGTCATTGTTCTGATTGATTTGATTGCATAACTCCTCATCCTCCTTGGCGGCAGGAAAAAAAAGGATTGTTGTGTCATAAACATAATCGACATTCTTACCTTTGGTGTTTGTGGAAGAGGATTCTCCCTTCTAATAATTGGGTAGAGGATTTTTAAATGTTGTATGATCTTTGTTTGTTTGGTGCCCCTCTACAAATACTTTCTTTTGATCTATGAGGTCTTGTACCGCATGTTTTAACTACCAACAATTTTTAGTCATGTGGCCTTTATTCTAATGGTAGTGACAGTAATGCAAGTCATTCCACCATGATGGTTTGACTTGAGGGTCCTAGTTTCTAGCCTCTTGTACTTGAATAAGTTTTTCATCTAAAAGTTCTTTGAGGACTGATTCCAATGATTGTCCTAATGGCGTGAATTTTCGTTTATTGGATGGTCGTTGGAATGATTGGGTTTTTGTTTCTCCACTATTTTGATTATTTCCTTGGTCACTACTTTGTTTGACATTAAAATCATCGTTTTGTTTGTTTGTAGTGGTTGGCCTCAAGGTGAATATTGGTTTAGACGTGTGTGTATCGATCATGGTATCAGTATTCTTATTCTTTTGCCAAAATCATGGCTTTTCGTTGTTGTTGTTAGAGGAATTGTTATTGTTTGAACCTTCAATGAAGTGTTTGATTGTTCCTCTTTTGATTAGAGCCTCTTCGATTTTGAGCCCCTTTTCGATAACTTGTTCAAATGTAGATGGACATTGTAAGTCAAATCTGTAATTCATGTCATCCACTAAGTTATCAATGAACATCTCTATCTTCTCCTCTTTAGGAATAGATCTAGGGTATTTAGCAAATAGCCTTCTCCATCATTGGAGAAAGGAAAGAAACTTTTCACACTTTGCTTGTTTGGTGTTGTAGAGTTCTTTTAAGGTCACCCCATGTTGGATGTTGAATGAGAAGTGTGTTATGAACCTATTGACTAGTTCTTCAAAAGATTGAATCCCAGGTTCCAATTTAGAAAACCACTCCATGCAAGTGTTTCCTAAGCTTCTTGGAAATAATCGTAGTAAGTAAGAGTCCTCATGTGCAAACTCTATGCTCATGGCTCAAAATTCCCGTATGTGATCAAATGGATCAGTTCTTCCATTGTATTTGTTGTACGTTAGGTATTCACAATACCGTGGAAATGGTATCATGTTAATGCTTGAATCGAATGGATAAGGGCAAATGTCCTGTAAGGAATATCTTTTTGTTGGCCCTTGTTGGATATTTTGGAACTGCAATTGTAATTGTTGGATTTGTTTTGTCAAAGCATCTATTTGATTTGGATTTTCTATACTAGTTGGGTTAGGTGTGATTGTTTCCTTGAGTTGATTGACATCAAAGTCTTTAGGAAGCTTAGCACCTTTGTCAGCTAATAGTAGAAGATACTTTTCCATATCTTGCTCTAGCATCTTTTCCATAAATTTATGGAAATGAGGGTCTTGTTGAACTTTCTCGATTTCTTCTGCAGTTATTTCTTTCTCGTGTGAATTAGTGAGAGGATCAGTGTTACTATATCATCCCCAAGGGTTTTCTTCAACCATGGCTGCTATTCTTTCATTTTCTTCTTGTTGTTGTCTTTGATATGTTGCTCATGTGAAAATAGGCATACAAACGTTAGAGTTTTACTCTAGACTTTGATCTTAGATTTTTGATTGGATAAGTGCCAAGGTTTTTGATTTAAAATCTGATTTAGTCATGTCTTAGTTTCATGATGGAAGGATGATAAAAAAAATCCTTGATAGGGAAACTTTGACAGAAAATCTCAGATTTAGTGATAAGGACACTTTGCAAGATGTTTCAAGATCGAGGCGTAATAGTAAAGTTTTTCCTTTTGTATGATTTGGACTATAAAAAAAATGTTTTGGACTGATGAAAACCTTGTTTTTGATATGGGTAAACTGACAAACTGTCTTACTAACTCTCTATTTTTCTGACTTTCTGGAGCGCTAAAATAGAGTTGGGACGTGCTATAACAGAGCAGTGACACGCTAGAATAGAGACCCAAAGCACTAAAACAGACCAGCGATGCGCTAAAACAGAAACCCAAAGCGCTAAAACAAAGACTCAAAGCGCTAAAACAGACCAGTGATGTGCTAAAATAGAAACCCAAAGCGCTAAAACAAACCAGCGACATGCTAAAACAGAGACTCAAAGTGCTAAAACAGAGATCCAAAGTGCTAAAACAGTCTAGTGACACGCTAAAACAGAGACCCAAAGCGCTAAAACAGTCTAGTGATGCGCTAAAATAGAACCATGAGGTGTTAAGACAGACAACTATCTTATTCTATGAAACTCACTTGGTCTGGTATCATATTGTATGGCTGGTTGTGGGATGTATTCTGGATGAATTCTTTGACTGTGATTGTGGTGTTGCCTAAGAGCCCTTCTTTGATAAAATACTTGTGAATCTAAGGGAGCTACAACATAGTCGTCCGTACAACCTCTAGAGAAATCATGATACCTATGAATAAAAGTCCTATGTTGGAGTAGAACTTTCCTGCTTTGATATAAGAATCATTGCTTTCTCAGAAGTTGTTTGTATGTAAGTGTTTTCTTTGGTTTTTTGATTCGTTTGACAAGAGATTTCTTGATAAATTTGGTGGATACCCAATCTCGAATCATGAGGATTTCACGAGTGTTATGATTTTGAATATTTTTTGTGATGATCTTATCTGAATTTAATGAGAGAAAACACAGCAAGCAAGAATATAATGGTTGACTTTAAAATCCTAGAATCTAAACAGATAGTGTATGTTCTTAAGAATCAAGCATGATTCTTCTTGATTTTCACTGGTTTATAACAGATATGATACTTCAGATAGACTCACTCCTAGAGATAAAAGGTCATCGTTATATACTCGAACGGCCCACAGCTTGGAATTGTGTCGACTCACACAGCCATGTCACCCCCTAGAGGGCGCCCATGTTTTTTGTCTTTTCCAGGTGCATACTTAGAGTGATGGAAGTGGATACCGGATCCCCTGAGCAAACAGTCCTTGGTAATTATATGGTGAGTGCTTGAGGGTAGATTCTTCCCCGCCCCTACACCGCCAAGTATTACAATGTTTAGAAACTAATAAGCATGCTTCTATTTCTAGGTTTTTAGATAGGGTTTCCGTTCGGAGTGGCAAATGGATAAACTCCCTCAAGAGACCTCCCAATCTTTAGAATAAATATTTTGGGGATGGTTATCCTGCACACTTCCGTTGAAAGAGGGTTTCCCCAAATTCACATAAATTTTTAAGTGGGTTGGAATACCATGGCTTTTGGCTATCCCCACTCAGGTCGTTCCCGTAGGGTGAGTACTTTTTCCCACTATGGCAGGCCTGTCTAAAGGTTTTAAAAAGCTTTAAAAATGTGTAAAGAAAAGTGAGTCTGGTATTCTGATGCACCCAGTAAAGGGGAGAGCATAAACCTATCACCCAATCACAGCAAAGAAGTTGTTCTTTTTAAAACCCAAAAGATAAATTAGTTAATCTACATGGAGATATTGCTCCATAACAGCATAATGTTCAATTTTAATCCTACAAGAAAATGTGAAGTTTCTATCCTAGGATTGATCATTTTTTATCTATTTCTATCCTAGGATTGATAAATTTTATCCATTTCTATCCTAGGATTGGTAAATTTTAATCAAAAAAATAGACAAAAACAAAATCTAGCCGCGGATGCATCGGATCCAGATAAAAAAAATGATTTTAAGGACAGTGACGTGGCGCACTACAATAGAAACCCAGCGCGCTGAGACAGTGACGTGGCGCGCTACAATAGAAGCTCGATGCGCTGAAACAGTGACGCGGCGCGCTACAACAGAAGCTCGATGCGCTGAAACAGTGACGCGGCACGCTACAACAGAAGCCCGACACGCTGAAACAGACCACCGACACGCTATGAAATCCAACTGGCCTACTGCAAAAAGTCACGGTTTCGCGAAAACTATCACGCCGATACCTGTAGGACACTTTTTTCAAAAATCAAGTAGAATATGGGGTTATGTCCCACGGTGGGCGCGAATTTGTAAGTGGTAGAATGAGGAAAACAAACTAAACATTCTTCTACACTTCTAAATAGGACATTGCATCTAAGATTCAAGAAAATTAAGCTAATTTAAACTAGAAATGTTCAGAAATTTGTCCTATTGCTCTCTAACTCTAAAGATCTCTCTAATCTACTTTGCTCTCAGATTTTAGAAGCTAATTAGACTATTGAAATCACACTTAGAGAATAAGAATTAAACTATTCTATTCCTATATGATTAAATGATAAAAACTACTGTAATGGCAACCATGACTGCAAATGCTGAATACTGGATGAATGCTGGATGGATGCTGGATGAATACTAGATGCTTGAATGCTAGATAAATGTTGGATGCTTGAAAAACCTGCAGAGTAAGATTGCATAAGTTGGGATCCATTTCTTGTAGCCAGAGAGCTGTATTTATAGCTTTCACGACAGCACATTTGCACAGGGATACGGGATAAGAGGCTGGGATTCAATCTGGAGAATTGAAAGGCATGGGATGAGAAGATGCAGCTAATCACGGAGGATTGTTCCTCCCCATGAAAACACTAGGCAAGATGAGAGGGAAGATTGGAGGAAGGAGATTGAGAGGACTTCCTGCAGGTTTGTCCCCGAAGCTCTTCCCGTGAATGAAAGTTGCATTAATTAGATTTTAAAAATCTAATTTTATTGGTGAGTGAATAGTGGTAAAAGATTTATGCATTAATTTAAATAACTTTAATTTATTTAAATTTAGCAAAAGAGGAATAAATAATTTAATAAATCAAACTATAGGGTTTGTTTATTAAATTAAAACAAAAAGGAAAATGATAATTAAATAAAAGATTTTAGAATATCTTTATTTAATTAAGAAGAAATGTGATGAGGTAATTAAATAACACAATTTATTTAAGTTTGTGTATTTAATTTTTAAGATAGAAGTAATGGAAGTAATAATGATTAATTAAAAACAAAGTTTTTAATTTTGTTTATTTAATTAAGAGAGAAGTAATATGATAAAAAATGATAATAATTAAATAAAACAAAGTTTTTAATTTTGTTTATTTAATTAAGAGAGAAGTAGAAGAATTAATAATGAACTTAATATAAATAAATATTTCTATTTATTTACTAAGTAGATGAATTTAAGATTAATTAATCAAATAAATCGTATTTAATTAATTAGGTTCTCCAGACCATTTTTAGGTGTCTACAAATAGAAATATTTATTTATATTAAGTTCATTATTAATTCTTCTATTTTTCTCCTAATTAAATAAACAAAATTAAAAACTTTGTTTTATTTAATTATTATCATTTTTATCATATTATTTCTCTTAATTAAATAAACAAAATTAGAAACTTTGTTTTATTTAATTATTATTATTATTACTTCTATCATAAATTAAATACACAACTTAAATCATTTGTGTTATTTAATTACTTCATCACATTTTTTCTTAATTAAATAAAGATATCCTAATCTTTAATTTAATTATCATTTTCCTTTTGTTTTAATTTAATAAACAAACCCTATAGTTTGATTTATTAAATTATTCAATCCTATTTTTGCTAAATTTAAATAAATTTAAATTATTTAAATTTATGCATAAATCATTTACCACTATTCACTCACCAATAAAATTAGATTTTTAAAATCTAATTAATTCAACTCTCATTCATGGGAAGAGCTTCGGGGACAAACCTGCAGGAAGTCTTCTCAATCTTCTTCCTCCAATCTTCCCTCTCATCTTGCCTGGTGTTTTCATGGGGAGGAAAAATCCTTTATGATCAGCTCCACCTTCTCATCCCATGCCATTCAATTCTCTAGAGTGAATCCCAGCCTCTTATCCTGTATCCCTGTGCAAATGTGTTGCCGTGAAAGCTATAAATATAGCTCTTTGGCTACAGGAAATGGATCCCAATTTGTGCAATCTTACTCTGTAGGTTTTCCAAGCATTCAACATTCATCTAGCATTCAAGCATCAAGCATTCATCCAGCATCCAGCATTTGCAATCATGGCTGCAATCACAGTAGTTTTAATTATTTAATCATATAGGAAATAGAATAGTTTAATTCTCATTCTCTAAGTGTCATTTCAACATTCTATTAGCTTCTAAAATCTAAGAGAAAAGTAGATTAGAGGGATCTTTAGAGTTAGAGAGCAATATGATAGATTTCTTAAGATTTTTAGTTTAAATTAGTTTAAATTTCTTAAATCTTAGATGCAATGTCTTATTTAGAGGTGTAGAAGCATGTTTAGATTGTTTAACTCATTCCTACACTTACAATTACTATCTATGGTACCTTTATTGAATCCTTATTGTATCAAATACTTATCCAACCTTGCATACCAAGCTCTGGGAGCTTGCTTCAATCCATACAATGCCTCCTTCAATATGTTGACCATATTAGGTTTATCTAATAATTAAAATCCTTCTAGTTGTTCCATGTATACTTCTTCCATTTCTCTATTTAAGAAATTAGACTTCACATCCATCTAGTAAACTTTGAGATCCTTATGTGCTTCAAAATCCAAAAATATCCTAATAGCTTCCATTATTTACATTTGGGAAAATGTCTCTTCAAAATCTATTCCTTCAACTTGTGAATTTCCCTTAAACACAAGCCTTTCTTTGTTCCTAATTACTTCTCCATTCTCATTTAGTTTGTTTCAAAACATCCACTTAGATCCAATTATGTTTTTGTTTGTAGGTCTTGGGACAAGTTCCCAAGTTTGATTTTTCTCAATCTGCAGTAGTTCTTCTTCCATAGCCTTCATCCAATGCTCATCTTTGCATGCCTCAATCACTATTTTAGGTTCAACTTAATAAAGTGGATGCAAATTTACCTCTTCTTCAATAGTTTCCTTCTTGTCAGTACACCTTCACTTTTTTGTCCAGTGATCTATTCTTCAAAATGATTTCTCTGCACATATTTATAGGTTATAGGAGTCTTTTTTGAAGCTTCTTCCTCTTCTTCAAATTGTACTTCATTTTCTTTTTCTCTGCAATCAAGTTCATCTAATTCATATTTATCTATCGCCACTAAGTTTCAAAAATCTTAATCAACCTTAACAGTTGTAATTGTAGACATGTAAAAATGACCTAGCATATATCACACATCCTAAATGCCATTTTTCATTATCAACATCATTATCATTAATCTAATTGCATTTCACATCATTTTCATCACTAAACCCTATTTTCCTCTATTAATTGAATAATCTTAAATTATTTAATTAATTCATTATATTGTCACCTAATCTAACTTTATTCCTTACGAATAATTAAATAAACACAAATTATTTAATTATGTCTCTAATATACCCTATTCTTCTAAATCAATTAAAGTATTATCATTAATAGTTTAATTAAATCACTTTCCTCTTCTCTAAACCTAGATAATTAAATTAATTATTCGACATCATTCAACATAGTCAACAAACAAATACAACTCTATTTATTAAAGTCAAACATGACTTGCACACTTAACTCAAAATATTAATTAATTATTCAATTAATTAATTATCCTCACCCCTTTTGTGATTGAGCAAACCATTACCATTGATTTATCACTCTAATTAGCTAACTAGCCCATCTATTTCCTAACTAACTCATTTATTAATTTAATCCCACTAACCACTCAACTTGATTTCTTCAATCCTGTTAGCTCTCAAAAACGTAGGCTAAATGCCTCAAGAGGCTGCCAATCTCTTGATATGCTTTAGGGTAACAAACAAGGTCAAGAGATCTTAACCTTCTACTCTTCAGGTGCTGCTAGACCTAGGAGGGTGTACCTATCTGAATGAAGCATACTTGACTTATGATTATCTTTCTTGCACAATGATTTGTCCACAATGGCAGATCGAAGTGAACAAATGAAACCAATCTTGATAGAAATCTTTTGATCTATTCCTAAAATTCTTAATAAATAGATGTAAAGAAACTAAATGAATCAAAATGATGAAATGCAGAGACCAGTGCCTTATTGGGTATGCAGAGTCAAATGAAACAGAAGTGAGCAACTTATTCTGGCAAAAAATCAAATTGCAGGCATATGATCTATTCATAACTTGTATAAACGATGCAGGATTATGACTACTAAGCTCTACTTTAATAATCCAGATGAATCTTCCTGATTACTGTGACCAATGAAAAGGATTTAATCTCTACTTGAGAGAACGAGTCAATTAATCACACATATACAACAAATGTGCACTGATAAACTGAGAATAAACTTGTTATTTTAATTTAAACAACCAAAAACAATCAACTTGGAGACAGCTTAGCAATGCTTTTCAATAAACTCAACATATAATTGACACCAGAAATAACTTGCCAAACCAGCTGACTTTCATTGGATTCACCATTTTAAAACATGCACATAGTCTCTGATAAGAGAAAATTATTCTATTGTAGCCATTCTTAATCTATTGTATATGATCTAAAATTTGATGATCCTAATTACAATCGGGGTGCATATTTATACACCAGCATTTGAAAATACAACACTTCAAAATCCAAGTTGGCTAGAATCCATATCGACCAACCGTTACAATTAGGCATTCATGTCGGCCACAGAAGAAAATTACATGTCGGCCACAGTGTATGAGTCTATTAATCATTTGTTGAGCAGTTGCAAAAACATCCCTGCAGGTATGCCAAAGGAAAATATATCGTCAATCGCTCCTACCCATGTTTCTCTATTCTTTGAATTATTCGCTTTCACCATGACATTAGGTTTTTCTCACCGATGAGTGCCCATCATTCACCTTCGCCAAGACAATAGATGGTCGGTGAGATGTCTCAAAGAGTTCATTTAGTCACACCAAAAACTCCCAATTCACTTTGTGTCGTTGTGACCCAAGATATCTCTCACCAATGCGCCTCCTTTATTTCGTTCACAGTCACCATAACATTCTGACATCGACAAGACCTCTTGTAGATCACAATGTTTCACCGAAAGTCACCATCCATCCTGAGCATCACTGTGACAAGAGAAAACTCCTACCGACAAGGTCCATCTGCCCTTGTATGTCACTGTAACTTCCAGCCCTCGGTAAGACATCACGTAGATTATATTGTTATACTGAAAGTCATCCCGCCACTTGTCTTCGCTGAGACATTTTGGATTTCTCACCGACAAAGGCCCTCATTACGTTCCATCGGTGAGACCCATATGTATTCGCTAAGACTTATTATGAAGTCACCATAGTCTCACCGAAATGCCAATTCAAAGAAATTCCATGTGTAAGGTCGGTGAGACCAAAGGTCACTAACCATGACCTTAAAACGATAGCCTTATCTCTCACCGAAAGTCATTTGGAAAAAATCCTTTTGTGCTTCGTTGGTGATACAAACTCACTTCTCCAAGACCTCAACGCGATGGCCAAACCTCATGCCGATATGCCCATCCACAGGTAAATGTCAATCGCGGTAACAAAGAACATGTCTTTCTGAAACACCTACAACAAACAAATGTTAACGAACAAGCAACATGGGTCGGGGAGATAGTAAAGGACCTATGTCGATAGGCTCAGCAAGATGGAAAATGCACAACCCGATGGATTCTATAGGGAAATATGGGCAAGATACAAGTAAAAATATCACTAGATGAGAAAAAAGCCAATAGAAGGACTCGTATGGAGACTCAGGGGGTATGAAAGGTATGCAAAAATCATCAAATTTTAATAGTTCCAACAGTGGCTCTATCTAGGGATGAATGAGAGTAAGATCATTGCAAGGATCCAAGATCTTTGGGTGAGCAGACTAGACACAAAAAAGAGAAAAATGGAAATGGGCATATAGCATGATGGAATGAATGTAAGATGGAGGAAAATTAGAACCCTAAACTACTGTGCATGGAAAAGAATTTTAAAGAGAATAAGTAAGAGTTGTAAATGCACTGGAAACCCTTAATCATTTATGTTTCAACATGACCTGTTCTGAGTTGTTACAATCTGAAACTAAAACCAAGCTTTCCCCTGTCAAACACCTAGTTTTGTGTCGAGTTCATCAAATTCTTCTTGAAGATACTCATGCAATCCTTCCTATCACTGTTATTGTGAGTTCTTAGAGTATCATCAAGCTTGGTTTGGCCCAAAATCCCTACACCATCTTGTAGTTCAAATTCTTCAACATCTTGGGGCAAACCCCTATTACTTTCAACATTCAAAATGCATGCATATGAAATACAACATTCCTTATTATCTTTCTCACTGTTATGTATTATGAAACATTCTCCCAGTTGTATTAAAAATTTACCATCAAAGTGCTTCTTTTTAGAATCAAAAAACTCTATCATATCATTTCTATCTAAAACAAACCTATCTAAAACCATTTGTACTTCTTTGACACTACCATTTGGATACAACACCGGATCATGACTCATACCATCAACATCATGCACATGTGAACCAATAAAATCAGGACTTCTATCATCCTTGGCATGCAAATAAACATCTTCTCCATATGAGTTAGGAATTTCAAAAACACATACCTCATCCTGAATGGGCACTGATTTTTTTATCAACACCAAAGGTTTCACCATCACTCCAAGAAATGCATTGGGAGTCATAAAAATATTTGCACAAAGATTTGTCACTGTCAAAACAAGTGTAAGCTAGACACAAAACTTCAAGATCATCTTCATGTGCACATCCCTGACATTCAGGAGTAAACAAATCTACAATCTGTTCACTGACAAGTGAACAAGTCTCAACATTTTCATCACTAAAATTATACTCCTCACTTTTTTCATCATCAAAAAGAAGTTCAAGACCATCAGAGAATGGGAAATCAAAAACATTATCAGCGCAATCATTTATTCCATCATTTTGCTTGTCTAAAAATAGCTCCTCTCTTTCATAAAGTGAATTTGAAAATACTTGAAACTCATTCACATACATACCTTTGCAAAATATCATCTGATCATCATTTAACTCTTCATCATACAACGAGTTTGAAAAAATTTGGAAACCATTTTCAAATGTACAAACCTCATCATGATCAAATGTATCTTCATAACTTTCAACTATAGCCAGAGGTATTGTATATTCACTATCAAATGAATCAACATTTCCCATTGCCTCTTCATCCTGATCTTCATAAGAGGTAGAAGAATCCCTTGATTGCAGATCAAAATCCTCAGGTTCATCATCAAAATCAGAATATTCACCGGATTCCTCACAACATGCACTGCTTTCCATGTCACGATCTATTGTGCAAGAGAGATGCCTTGCACCTTCATCTTCCTCAACATGGTGAAAATTATTTGAAGCTAGATATACTATGTGATCTTCTCCATTGTTTCCCACCAGCATTCCCTCTTCTTACATTCTTTGGGCTACAACACAATAATCTAGGGAATGTGGCTTATCACAAAAATCATAGAAGTAATTGTTACTTACCATGTAGGTTCCCTTTGTCAATGGATCAGGAGCTTCCTTGTTTCCAGGCCTAGCTGTTATAGGTTTGCTATCCTTCTAGTCTGTATTATAAGGCATGTCATGCAACCTTGGCCTTTTGTTCCTATATGTGTTCTCCTACATGCACTAGTAATTGTTGCTTTGCTAAAGAACCTTAGGATTGTCTCTTTTACTAACTATTCCAGAAGCCTTTCTATTGTTTTCAAATGTCAGTGCCATCTTCTGAGCCTCAGCTAAATCTCTTGGGAAGCTATTTCTCAATTCATACCCTACCTTAGGATCAAATGCATTCAAATAAATACTTAGTGCTACAAAATCTGACAACTTTGATCCAGGAGGTATTTTATTCTACAACTTATTGAATCTCTGATTGAAATCATAAATTGTATCACTTTGATCTTTCTGAATGTGTATTAATTCATGAAGAGCAGCATCTGGTGCACTTGGGTTCCCAAATTGCTCAAGGAATTGATCTTGAAATCCTTGGAGAGAATCAATTGAGACAGTTGATAGGCCATTGAACCAATCCCTAGCATCTTCAACAAGTGATATCGTGAATAGGCTCATGCATAAATCTTCATATGGCGCACCCAAATCTTGGATGAAAGCATTGAAACTTCTTAAATGCTCTTTAGCAGTGATTGCATCACTCCCTGTAAACTTTGGAACAATACCTCTCCAACTGCCATCCATTGGATAAGGGGATAATTGAATCCCTGACAAATGAAACTGTTTGATCATTGTTGTATGCTGGTGAGGGGGGGCACTAGGTGGGTACGGATGCTGGTACATTAGACCATAGTGTTGTGTATGATGATATGGCATATACTACTGACCATGAGGAGCTCCAACATGACCTCCCCAAAATTGAGATCTTCCTCCATTCATGTTTGAGCAGCTGCAATAATTCTTTCAAAGTCACAACCTACTTTTCCAAAAGTAGGAAAATCATTATTTCTTATCTTTTCCCAGCGGAATCACCTTTTCTGAAACTTCTCAAATTACAAATCTTTTCTTCACTAACTCTATATGAAGGTCTTCAACCAAATTTTCTGATGTAATCCCTAGCAGAGTCGCCAATTTGTTAGCTCTCAAAAACATAGGCTGAATGCTTCAAGAGGTTGCCAATCTCTTGATACGCTTTAGGGTAACAGACAAGGTCAAGAGATCTTAACTTTCTACTCTTCAAGTGCTACTAGACCTAGGCAGGTGTACCTATCTGAATGAAGCAGACTTGACTTATGATTATCTTTCTTGCACAATGATTTGTCCACAATGACAGATCAAAGTGAACAAATGAAACCAAACTTGATAGAAATCTTCTGATCTAAATCCTAAAATGCTTAATAAACAGATGTAAAGAAATTGAATGAATCAAAATGATGAAATGCAGAGACCAGTGCCTTATTGGGTATGTGGATTCAAATGAAATAGAAGTGAGCAACTTATTCTGGCAAAAAATCAAATTGCAGGCATATGATCTATTCATAACTTGTATAAATGATGCAGGATTATGACTACTAAGCTCTACTTTAATAATCCACATGAATCTTCTTGATTACTATGACCAACGAAGAGGATTTAATCTCTACTTGAGAGAACTAGTCAATTAATCACACAGATACAACAAATGTGCATTGATAAACTGAGAATAAACTTGTTATTTTAATTTAAACAACCAGAAAGAATCAACTTGGAGACAGCTTAGCAATTCTTTTCAATAAACTCAACATACAATTGACACTAGAAATAACTTGCCACACCAGCTGACTTTCATTAGATTCGTCATTTTAAAACATGCACATAGTCTCTAATAAGAGAAAATTATTCTACTGTAGCCATTCCTAATCTACTGTATATGATCTAAAATCTGATCTAAAATCTGATGATCCTAATTAAAATTGGGGTGCATATTTATACACCAGCATTTGAAAATACAACACTTTGAAATCCAAGTCGGCCAGAATCCATATCGACCAACCGTTACAATCAGGCATTCATGTCGGCCACAGAAGAAAATTACATGTTAGCCACAGTGTATGAGTTCGTTAATCATTCGTTGAGCAGTCGCAAAGACATCCCTGCAGGTATGCCGAAGGAAAATATTTCGTTAATCACTCCTGCCTGTGTTCCTTTGTTCTTTGTATTATTCACTTTCGTCGTGACATTAGGTTTTTCTCACTGATGAGTGCCCATCATTCACCTTCACCAAGACAATAGATGGTCGGCGAGATGTCTCAAAGAGTTCATTTAGTCACACCGAAAACTCCCAATTCACTTTGTGTCGCTGTGACCCAAGATATCTCTCACCGATGCACCTCCTTTATTTTGTTCACAGTCGCCGTAACATTCTGACATCGGCAAGACCTCTTGTAGATCACAATGTTTCACCGAAAGTCACCATCCATCTTGAGTGTCACTGTGACAAGAGAAAACTCTTGTCGACAAGGTCCATCTGCCCCTGTATGTCACTATAACTTCCAGCCCTCAGCAAGACGTCACGTAGATTATATTGTTATATCGAAAGTCATCCTGCCACTTGTCTTCACTGAGACATTTCGGATTTCACACCGACAAAGGCCCTCATTACATTCCATCGGTGAGACCCATATGTATTTTCTAAGACTTATTACAAAGTCACCATAGTCTCACCAAAATTCCAATTCAAAGAAATTCCATGTGTAAGGTTTGCGAGACTGAAGGTCACTCGCCATGACCTTACAATCATAGCCTTATCTCTCACCGAAAGTCATTTGGAAAAAATCCTTTTGTGCTTCATTGGTGAGACAAACTCACTTCACCAAGACCTCAGCATGACAGCCAAACCTCACGCTGATATGCCCATCCACAGGTAAATGTCGGTCGCAGTAACAAAGAACATGTCTTGCCGAAACACCTACAACAAACAAATGTTAATGCACAAGCAACATGGGTCGGGGAGACAGTAAAGGACCTATGCTGATAGGCTCATCAAGATGGAAAATGCACAACACGATGGATTCTATGGGGAAATATGGGCAAGATACAAGTAAAAATATCACGAGATGAGAAAAAATGCCAATAGAAGGACTCGTATGGAGACTCAGGGGGTATGAAAGGTATGCAAAAATCATCAAATTTTAATAGTTCCAACAAATCCCATAGATTATGAGATCTAATTCCTCTAATTATGCAATTAAAATCCTTAATTAAATCAATCATAGAGGCTAACTGAGCAATCTATTTTCTCTCAATGGTTCTCAACCATTGATCATGATTTTGCACTGTTGCATCTTGATCATTCATCTCAAAACAAGAAATATATATAAAGAAATCTTCTACCTTCTCACAAATCATCTAGAAATTACATAGCGAAGCATTGAGCATTTTATTTTTGAGCATATTAACAATTGTTACCCTCTTTTTCTAGATCACCATTATCAATGCACATTGAAGCTTTTTCAACAAAAACAATGGAGGCTTTGTATTAAATTGAGCAATTTGACATCCAAACATTAATACAAACACAACTCAAACATGGGATGGTATAGTTGTGTTTTGTGAATTCATCGTTTCTTGCTTATGTTAGTTTATTTGATTGAATTCATTACTTTACAATTCATTTCATGAGTATGGGTTTGGAATTTAATCTTCTTTTGAATTGATTTAGTTTAATTCATTTGCTTGTTTTCCTTATACTATTTTTCCCCTTTACATTAGTTGGCACACCTAGTGGGACCCAAGTCCTTAACGCTAATATTTTCATGAGTTTGTTTGAGCAGTTACAAGTTCCAGAATGCTAATGTTCTTTTTTGAAATTCTTTTGATAATTTTCATGGCAAAGTTCCATGAGTTTCACGTGGTTGTTTTCATGTTCTTACAATGGTTGCACTTTTTTCAACTGCTATTATACTAAAAAAGCACACTATTTACTTTTTTAACCACTATTGTATTGTAGGTTTCTAATATAGTTATTTTGGCAGGGCTTCTATTGTCTCTAATAGGTCCGCAAATGTACTTTTCTAGATCTCTATTGTTTAACTTGGTCATTGTTGTTCCAAACAAAAATTATACTATTATACTTAAGATTTCCGCTATTGTCCTATTTTTCATTATGTTTCAATTTGTAGGTTTTTGTTCTATTTTTTATTGTCCTATCCCTAACAAGTGACTACTTATTGTGATGGGAGATTCTAACATTGTTGGTGCAACCCTTGTAGGAGTATGGAACATGTTTTCATGAGAAAAACTAAAGGTTTGATTGTAGGGTTGGAAAATGGTCTAAGGCCATTTCAATTTTAAAATCTTTCATAGTTAAGACACGTTTCAATTAGTGCTCTTAAAACTAAACCCACAACTCTCACATTTCAATTGGTGTTTAAGACTAGACCTACAACTTTCAAATTTCAATTGGTGCTTAAAAATTGAATAAAGAAAATTTCATAGTTTTCTTTGGTGCTTAAAAACTAAACCTACAACTCTCATATTTTAATTGGTGCTTAAAAATGAACAAGGAAAATCTCATATTTCACTTTGGTGCTTAATAATTAAACAAGACAACTCACACATTTGAATTGTTGATCCTAAAATTAAATGTTTTCCATTTCGACATTGTTAAAAGTGAACATAGTTTCATTTGTTGACCCTTTAAGATGAACAACGTGATTAGAAACATTTTATTTGGTGTTATAAAATTAAACAAATCAATTTTTATTTCCACATTGATATATCTTGTTTGAAGTCTAAAATTCTTTGAAATTTGTGTACTTAAAAATTGAATTGGTATCTTTTCACACTTGAAAATTTGGGTTTAAAAAGAAACTACTATGCATTGTATACCATGTTCCCTATGATTGACAAACTAAGTGTGTATCCTCTCCCCTCACATCTTTTGACGATCTTGGGTGACAAAAAGCACTTTGGATTTTGCAATCATTTATTTTTAGCATCACCTTTAGATCGGGCCTACCTTGACATACATCTCCCACTAGAGAACTAAAGGTGACTCAAAGTGGTATTCCCCTTAGGCCACTATATAAACTGTTCAAGGTTAAAAATCAAGATATAACTAGTGATTTCTTGGTCGATAGTGTTGTTTAGAATGGGGAGGTACCTTCGGGTATATAGGGCCCCTAGTAGGAGTGGTAAAATCTTTAAGTAGCTTGTTGGACATTAGATATGAGTTGAGTCCCCTGAACAATTACTAAGAACTTTATAGTATAAATCCACCCTTTGCTTGAGATATTCCACTTGGCCACACAGTTTAGTACAAGAGATGTGCACTGTACTCTGAAGAACTTTACTCACCATATGAACTCCTTTAAATTAAGATAGAAATATTTTGCATGCATAAGTTACTTGTAGCTTGCTACTTTTAATTTTTCAAGGAGAGGGTGATTGGGTCATCCTTCCATTCCTAGAGTCCCCTATCTATCCATTCTCAAAAGACTTAAGTGTGTACACTCGAAAGGGTGTCCCTACCTTATTTCGAAGGAGCTTCCAAGTTGTGGGCCTAAAAGTGTTTCCATTGGCCAATTTTATCTTAGGGATAATGATTTATATCAGGGGTAATCAAACCCAAAACAACCTTAAACAAGTGCCTTTGTTCATCAAAAAGTGGGTTTTCCTTCACAAACCCTCATTCTTGCTTGTAATCTTTCAAAAAGGAAAATTGAACATATATTTTGACTCAGACTTGATATACAAAATAGGAGACCCATTTAGGATACCCATTTGGCCATTATTACACATATCCAAAAATAAGGTAGGATTTCTTTGTACAGAAGGGCTCAAAATTTGACTGTCCTACTTCTAAGAGTGTTTTTTTTTTACCGTCTACACCCGAATGCAAAGAAACTTTCATTAGTAACTTCATAAAAATGGAAAACTATGAAATATCCTCTAAATGGTTTTTATATACCCTAAAAAAAAAACTTTTCACCAATTTTTAGAGATTTTTGATGGAAGGAAGAAAATATATGGAATTTTTTTGTTCTCTAGAAACCCTAGGGAAGATTCAGACCTGTTGTTACAAAAAATTATATAACTTTCTCTAAAGTTAATTAATTTTAAACAAACCAAAATAAAATAAAAGATAACTCAATTATATTTCCAACCATACCATGTTTAGGTCATAAAAAATCTATAGAGATCTATACCACATGAAAGAACAGGACTATTACAGAAAAAATGTACAAAAAATTTGCTCCAAATTGATTCCAATTTTCATTCCCATCTTTTCCAACCTTCTCAACCTTAGGATTCATATTTACATGTATTTAGGATTTTCCAAGAATTTTACAACTACCACCACCCACAACTAACTTCCTAATCAAATTTGTAACCTTAATGCACCTCTGACAACTTTCACAATGACAACTTTAACAATTTTGACATTTTTTTTGACATCATTTGTATTATGACTCCAAAACATTATAAAATGGTCTAAATTGACTCCAAATGATCATTAATGGTCCAAAATGACCTTATTTACATCAAACAACACAAAAAAGACAAAAAAAAAAAAAAAATTGAGCATGAGGGTGCTCTTGCACCACACTCCCAAGGGAAAGAAAAACTCAAGTCCACTTGAGTGTAGGGATTCTTTTTCTTCCTAGTCTTCCAATTATTTTGCACTATTTCCTTGATTTATTCTTGACTTTGTCTTTGTGTCTTCCACTTTTTTCTCTAGGTTTTCTTCTCAGCTCCTTCTCTTCTTTCTTCCTTGCAAGATATTCCTCTTTTGGCATCTTCCTCTTAACCTGATCTCTTTCAAGAGCCTGCTTCTCAATGAGTTGTATATACTTGTCTAACAAACCTACACATACATAGTCCAATGAAATATTATAAATAAAATATTGAGACCTTAAGGTATCCTCTGTGTCTCCTTTCACCAAAAACTCCACTTCAACACCCAATAAATCCTCCACGTGTGCTACATTTTTATAACATTCATCATACACTGTATGCACTTCTCCTTCATTAGACTCTTTTCCATCTTCATTTTCATCTGCTACACTTGTAAACACATAATTGTGCATTTTTTGCACACACACCCTGCTGAAATTAGGGACCCTCTTTTTGTTGGTTTTGTTTGTTTTCTTACTTTAGGGTCTTGTCCTTTTCCCCTTAAGGGATAGGTTCCTCGGTTTTTGTTTTGCTTCACCCAAGATCTGCACTCAAGGTGTTTTCCTTTTTGGGAAACATCATGGTCATAGTCTGGCTCTTAGAAGTCTACCTCAATTCAAAATTTCAACTTGAGGAAAAATTGGCTAAGTCAGTGAGAAGCCCAAAAAATCTGAGCTCCCTTAGATTACTCGAAGTCTGGTCTGCCCAGAGATACCGCCTCCCCTTAGATTTTCCAAGTCTTTGGTGCCTTCATTTTCCCGAGCTTTTCAAACGTCTTGTCAAACATTTATGGTGTGTGTTAGTGGGTTTTTAATTTGAAATGGGTGTATATAATTGAAACTTATGATGCATTCCTTTCCATTTTATCATTGCATACATTTGAAACTCAGAGGACTTGCTCCCATCCCATGATTTTTCAAATGCTAGGGTGAAGGTAGTGATTCTTGAGTGGTTGCTGCAAAATTTGAAAGCTTTCATCGGATTCCTTCTTCTTGTGCACCTTCCAAGGTAGGTCATCTTTCATCTCCATGGTGACTTGAATGAATTTTGGGCTTGATGGTCAAGTTATTGCAGAATATATGTTGATCATTGCATGAGAGGTTTTAAGTGATTCCATTTGTTTCCTCATTATCATCGCTTAGGGTTTCTCGTCACTTTAAAGGTGCATGCGATGGATTCTAGTCATTGCATTGATTTGAATGGGATACTAGGGCTCAATAAATTCTTTGAGATTTTCCCTTTTGATTGTGCTTTCTTGTTGACATTGGGATCTTAGGGTGCCACTATGTGTTGAAACTCAACTCAGAAACCCTAGTTTCTCAAATGCCCTAGTTTTAAGCTATAAATTTGATGAACAAAATGAATAATGATTAAGAGATTATTGTGTGAAGTGTTAGGTTTAAAACAACATGAGGAATTGACATGAATTCAACTGGGTAAAAATATCATGATTCATCTTTTTATTATGCGACGAGTTCAACACTTAGCAAATTTTTGAGCTAGAACAAATCACTAGATATTTCGAGGTAGCTTAGATTTTCCAAGCCTTAATTTTCTCAGAGAATCTAGCTCCCCTTGAATCTCCTGAATCCTTTGTAGCCTCGAAATCCTGAAACCAAGAGTATGAGCAAAATTTATTGCAATTTCATTTTCAACAAATAGGGAATCTCACACTTAGTAAAATTTCAAGTTTGAATCACAGTCAAAATTTTTGAGGTAGCTCAGATTTTCTGAGCCTTAATCCACCCAGAGAATCTGAACTCCCTCGGAACCTCTAAATCCCTCAAGCACATGAATCTCCAGTGCATGTGATAAGCTAAACTTTGAGTTATATGGTTTGGTACATGATCTCAGATAAATAATGACAACAATGCATGAGCTTTATTACATCAAGACCTCCATAGAACACCTTAGGATCCATTGATTGAGAGTAAAGGTACACATTTGGTGAACCATTGGGGAATCTAGCCAAGATCAGAATTCTCGAGCTCCAATCTGGCTGGAGAATCCACCTTAGGGTGGAATTTCTAATATTTCTTTAATGACTCCAAATTTGAAGTTTTGATAATAAATGAGCTCAAAAATGAGGTAATGTCATATTCATTGGTGAAATTTTGTTGCACATGAGCAATTTTCATGTTTAAATATGAGATTCATTTGTATGCTTTTTGGATAATCTAATGATGGAATCTCATTAAGTGGGTAGTCTACTTTATACTACCATTTGGGTTCATATTGTCATTATTATTTGCATTTAGTGGTGTTATTTCAACATATATTGATAAATATCACTGAATGAATGGCATGTATTGTTGAGTTATGTTGTTATGTGCATATGGGTGATTATGGTTTTCTTTAACAATTGCAGGCAGAGTTGAGCCCTGACAAGACATCCAAATCAAAAAAATTTGTAGTACAAGACAAGGTGAAAAAGAGAGCTGAGAGAATGAAGTATGATTTCAAGGATATAAGGCTAGAATCCAGGATCTCTTCTACCTGGGCTAAGATTGTAGATACAAATATATGGCGTGTGGATTATGATGACTTTCAACAAAGGATATTTGGTAGTGCACCCACCAAACTGGTACAAATCCTTACTCACACCAACCTAGTTGAAGTAGCAGGGTTCCCACCCACACTATTGTGCCCTGAATTGGTTTTAGAATGTGCAAGACACTGTGATTCTGACAAGAGGATCATAGTTGGACCTCAAGGTAGAGTCATGGCTAATCTCACTGAGGAATCCATAGTAGAAGTGTTTAGCATTGCCTCACATCACAAACCCAATGAGGAGATAAATATTGGGGAGGAAATAAAGTTCTATGATGAAGATCCCAATAGAGCCTTGGACATAATGAATAGTTCTAGGATATTGAATCCTAAACCACATTATTCCAAATTGCCTAAGCAGTTACATAGAAGTGATTTCAAGCTTGAGTATAATGATGCCATAACCCTCTTGGGTAGAGTAAAGGGGATAGAAAAGGCTCACCTTTTTCACACTTGGATGTTTTATCCCATCACTCAAATCATGGGTGGAAAGCATTACCATTGGGCTAGGATCATAAGCAATAAATTGGATGTGCAACTAAAGAGTGTGCAAGATACTAACAGGTTCATAATGACCTCCTACCTTGTATATATGTTAGTAAGAAAAACTAGGTACAAATTCCTCAATTACAAAGGAACCTTTGGAAAAGATAAGGTATGGGATATCTACCCACAATTACAGTACAAAACAACAAACTACATGAGAACCAATGATGCATTCTTTATGTGTATTCTCAAGTTACTGTAAAATTCCCTCCATATTAGAATTTATTTTAATGCAATGGACCTAATCAGAAAATATGGGAAATGGTTTATTCAATTCCAAAGATTCACATATATCAGGATACAAGGGTCTCCTATTGTCTAGCTTCTACCAGCCTGCCAAGATACCCAACCAACAAACTCATACTATTGGAGTTGACAAAGTAGATGGTGGCATTCGAGGAAATACTACAAAAAGACTTGAATAAGGAAGGGTTAGGGATAAAATTCCCATTGAGAATTGGAACCCTCAATTTGTTGCTGACTATAACAAGGCTAATGAATCTATTGTGGGGGAGTTAAAGAAGATTTTACAGGTACCTAAAGAGGAATTAGCTCAAATGAAAATATTTACTTCTCATTATATAAGTAAAGTGATGGAGTGGCTAAAAGTGTGGAACTATAGGAAGGAACATCTCTCCAAGGAACTAAAGAAAGTAATGATGTTGCAGGGAAAACTGAAAGAAATATATGATAACTGTATCACCTTTTTTGGAAATTATGACTGGGAGGAGAAAATTTGGGTACAAAAATATGAACATCAATCAATTGCAAGCATGGTGGCATGAAATTTATGCTCCATCTGATAGTGCTTCCATTGCCAAGGATCATTTGGAGGATGCAACTATCTATATTTCTATCTGGACAAGTATCATGAATTGCAAGTTGAGTGGAATAAGATAATGCCTAAATATGTTGATGAATTAAAAAAGCATAAGTTAAGAATAAAATTTATTCCAACTCTAGATCCAACTGACATGGGAAAAATATTAGAAAATCTCAAAGAACTCTCTAGTAGATTGGAAGCCAATAAGGAAGTAGAAAACATCCAGCTTAGAATGACCTAGGGAATGGTGCTAGTCACATGACTCTATAGCTAGGAGGGGAAACCTAGAACTTTGTGCCAATGAAGGAATATTTCTAGAAAGGTCTAGTCCAACCTAGGACCTATTTGAAAACATGAAAATGTAATTTTATTTTATTAAAAACTCTCTAGTCCAACCTTTCTGGCCAACCTCATTTTGTAACCCTAATTTTGGGCTGACCTAAGGTGGTTTTTCTATAAATTGGGGCCTCAACTTCATTTGTGAGGGTTAGACATAGTAGAGATAATTAGAGTTGAGAAAAGAGTTAGAATTTTCTGAGAGCAAGTGGTGTGACATTGTGAATACATGAATTGTTGCAAATTTGGGTGAATTCAATACAAGACATTGTGCCTTGGTGCTCTTTCTTGTGTTATTCACTTTTGCATGGTTCTTGTTTTTTCTAGATCTTTAAATATTTCTTTGAAAATATTGTTTCACGTTAGATACTATGTTTATATGTGATGCAGTTGTGTTGATAATCCAATATTTGAAGTGTTTGAGCAATCCTTGGTCCATACTTTTAGTTGCTTGTTGATTGCAAGTTGTTGTGTGAAGTTATCCTGGGCCTATATCTTGTGTGTTGAGTTCAATTGTGGGTATTTATTCATTTCAATTATAAAATAAGGTCAATTTGTGTGAATAGTCCATGATCTAAAAATCTTGATCCCTTAGAAGATTGAACTATTTCTATAACATTGTAGGTTTAATCTGGGTTTAGTAGGAATTGGTTTTGAAGGATTGGTTCACTTTGAATGTTTAATTGTTTGCACAATTGGTCTTAGATGTTAGTTTTGGAAATATCTCTCAACCCTTTATCTTTTTCTATTTCTTTTAAATCTGAATTAGTTTAGGATTACAAAAGCATCAACATATTGCAAGATTTGATGAATTTGAAGCTTCCAATATTTTTTTTGTAAGGCCCCTTGTGATTACTGGAATTTTCACAGTATTACTAAGTTGTTTATGCATTGTCAAGAATTGAAATTAGAGACCTTGGGGTTATCTCTTGAGGCTTGTTGATAGAGATTTACCTTTGAAGAGAGATAGGATACTATATTATATTTGAGTTGTTGTTGGGCAGAAAACACCATCAGCAGATTGGCGCTAGAAGGAGGGCATGAATAAGAAAGTTGGAACATTTTTTATATGGGTATGTGTAGGATCATGATGGGCCAAAAAGTGGCGATATGATGGGTATGTGGCTAATGACTTTTTTTTTACCTAAAATTGATGAAACGAAAAGGGTTTTTAAAGGATATTCTCAATTTTCCACCAATATAAATTATGCTTTACTTTGAATTAATAAATAACTATTATTCATTTTCTATTTGAATTATGACTAAAGTCCCCATTGATAGGCTGATTGAAAAACATCTATAGCTTTCAAACAGTATCACATTTTTTGAATCTAAACCATGCATCACATTCTATAGGATTAAAAAAAAAGAATTTCATGAAGTTTTGACCAAGTTAAGGTGGTCAGACATAGGAGTTTTTTATATTTTTTAAAATTTGTAATAAAAAAATTATAATTAATTATTTACTTGGAAAAAAATTATAAGAAAATATGCATCACATTGGGAAATGAGTCATCTACTTATATCTAAAATCTTATAAAAAAATATTATCATTTTATTGTGGTTAGAGTGGTCAAACAGACACCTACTTCTTATTTTTTCCCTGAAATTTAAGTACTACTGCATTGAAATTTTAAATTTTCACCAAATATATTTAAAAATAAATAAATAAACCTAGTAGTTTAGAAACTACATTCAATTTGCTACAAATTCTATTGTTACATATTTTTGAAATAATATAGATAACTTATTCAATTTTTTATGTGAAGTTGCCTAACTCTGTTTTTTTTTAATTTTTTGCCACTTAAGGGACTATTTTTTCCATGATGATCATGCACATACCCATATGCAATTTCTCCTTAGAGGTTTCAAAGAATGACTATATCTACACTAGGGGAGGAAGATTTCTACGAGCTACAAGCCCCTACCAGGTCAAGAAGGACTAGAAGAAGGGGAGAACCATCATCTGCTCAACCATATTTTCCATCCTCTCCATCATCTTCACCTTCATCCAACTCCTCTTCATTTGATTTCGAAGTCATTCCCATTCAATAGCCCCATCCAACTGATAATCAACCACAACCACCTCCACCACCACCAATGGATTTCTTAGCAAATAACCCCTCACCCTTGTCCTTTAATAACTACAATGTCATGCCCAAGAATACTGAGCACTTCTGCTCCAAATTCCATGCCAATGACCCAAATAGGATAGCTAAGGAGCACATTAGGATCTTCCATACCCACCTTAGGGATAGGGGAATCAATCACGAAGATGTTGCATCTAGGCTTTCCCATATTCCTTAGGAGAAGATGCCTTTTTACTGGTATAATCATCTACCTGTTGGATCCATACATAATTGGACTGAGCTTGAAAACACCCTCTTACAAATTTAAAATTCCTATTAGTGCCAATGAGTTGTATCTACAGTTTACTAAGGTTAAGAGGGAGGTCAATGAGCCCATGGGGTCATTTAACAATAGATTCCACCGTCCATACACTAGATTGCAGGAACCCTATGATGTAGATAATGCTACTGCCCTGGAAGTTTATTATGAATCCCTGGACAACCTTACTACCACCTTCCTTAATTGGAGACCAAATCATCCTAACACCTTGCTTGATGCTTATACAAAGGTAGTTAAGGTTAGTACAGATTTAAGGTAGCACTTTTCAGGACCTTTCCATCTTTGGGGCCTGCTACTCACCCAACACAAATCCAAGCACTTAATCAAGCCTTGACCAATCATACGCCCATCATGAATCTTATACCATAATTACGCATGGTCCCACATCTAGGTCCTCCATTGAATTAGACCCCACCAATTCCTAGTTATCCTCAAAGTGTTAATCAACCAGTCCATCTACAACAACAAGCTAGGTTCCCAACCTACCTACAAAATTCTAAAGTACTGAATTAGTCTCTATGTTTAGGGATACCACTGAGATATTCTCATAACAATGAAGGATCTGCATCCTATAGTAATTCTAACAAAGAGAGATTGGATGAGCTGACATAACAAGTCAAGAAGCTGACTACTAAAGTAACTTATTTGAGGAACTAGAATAGCCAACTTCAGGCCACCCAGAGAAATATACAGCCCAATTATAATAGGGAAAACAAGGATTCTACACAAGGGTAAGGACAAAAATTTGATAGAGGGCAATCATCTGGACAAGGGTTTGATAGAAGGCACCCTCCTAGGAAAAACAAAATGTGGAATACTAGGCCAAATAATGGAGGTGTCCCTACTCCATTGGACCAACCTGCCAATTAGGATAAACCTTCAAGTGGTGTGTACTTAGTTGAGGTAGCCTTGTCAGGATGGTGCAGACTCCATAAGATGAATCAACACTCCGAGTTAGATTGTCCTAAATTCCAAATTGTTGCATCTATCTTCTAGTATGAAGTTAAACAAGCTGAAAACAACTCCAATAATCAAAATTGGTACCATCTGGCTCTTATGATTCTTCAGTATTAGTGTTGAATCATGCTCCTTTCCCATGAAGTGAAAAAATGGACCAAAACAAGAAGCAAGTGAACAAGATGACGAATCAGAACAAGTATACATTGAAGATGAAATTTCTTAGTTGTTCCATGATAGTAGTGAGAATGATAATGGTTCTTTAGATGAGGAAGAAAAAGGTGTTGAAAAGGTTTAGATGTTCCACCAATGCACAAGATAGTATGATTTGAGCAATAGGAAAGTTGGAGGTCCATTCACTACTTCAATTCCTCTAAATAACTTTGCTACACCGCTTGATCCACAGGCTAGTAACAATCCATCTTATCCTCATGTGCCAACATAGTATCTTTCAAAAGGAGGAAAATCTGATCTCTCAAAGGGAAAGAACATTGATATAGGCAAGGAAAATTTGGTGGACCATTCCAAGGACACCCTTGTTGATATGAACATAGAATAATTGGGTGAGTATGTAGTTGAGGAACTCAAGAAAATCAAGGTAAGCCTCTCAACTTTTGAATTGTTAAGGGTTCTGGCTATTAGAAATGCAGTCCTAGGAGATTTTAAGGTCAATGTAGTCTCTTAGGATAGAACCATTAGTGAAATAGCTGGGAAGGTTTCTAGCTCATAGAAATCAAAAGACCAAGGCCAAGGACAGGGGAAAAGAAAGGGATCAGATTCAAGTGGCACAAGTTGATACTCTTGTGAGTTTATTTCAAGGAAAGACTGAAGCCCCTCCTTTTCTAATTTCTATTTGTATCTTTGGGAAAAACTTGCATAATTTCCTCTTAGATTTAGGATCCTCTAAAAATGTCATGCTCTTTGTTGTTTGTAAAGCCTTAGGTATTACTCTTGTAGCTTCTCAATGAAAGGTTGCTCAATTGGATAAGATGAAGTTGAATGTAGTAGGAGAATTGAATATGATTCTCATGCAAGTTGCATCGGACCCTAGGATCCAACATATCATCATCATTCAAGTGGCAGATATCCTTGATGCATATGGTCTGATATTAGGTAGGGATTTCACTAAGGCATTAAATGGATATGTGTCAACCGATCATTCTCACATGTGGCTTCCTTAGAAAGGAGTGCCAAACTAGATCAAAATTGAAATGGAACCAAGGCTGAAGTATGTGATTACTAAATATCAAAATACTTCAAATGAGGTATTGGTATCTAAAGCTAGCCTAGGGAATTATGTACTGGTAGCCACCCCCAGGAACCAGGCACAAATGCAATCTTCATGTTGTAGGATGTTCCCAAGGAGCTCACTCAAGAATCTAGTAGTACTAGAGTATTGGTAAAGTCAATAGAAGAGGGGGATGATCAATAAGATGATCATCTTAGCCTGTTGGATAACTTCCAAGAGTTTATTCAAAAATTCATAGAAGACAAAATATAGCTGGGTAGGGATATGAACTTTGAATAATTTCTCCTTCCAAACTGGTGCAGGGTCCACAATGCCTCTCACCCTGAGTTAGAATGTTGTCTATGAAAAAAAATAGTGGAGCAAATAAATAGCTACATTAACCCACCAACAACTATTAGGATAAATGTGCAAAGTGCTCAGGATTATCCTAAGGGTAAAAGGTCGATGTCCCAGGAAGAGTCCCTGAGCAACAATAGACATAATGAAGATGGATCAAAAGGGTCAGGTGTTGTTGGTTGTTGAACGCTCAGATTTGATGGATCTAAGTCCAAGCAAGGAGTTGGGGATAGGTTTAAACTAATTATTCCTAATGGTAAAACTTTCTTCACTACTCATAATTTAGTTCCATTGCACTAATAATGTTGCCGAATATGAAGCCTTAATTCATGGACTATTGATGGCCCTGATAAAGAAGGTCAAGATCTTACAAGTCTTTGGGGACTCCGAGTTGGTAGTTAGGCAAGTCAGAAGGTAGCATTCATGTCATGATAGAAGAATGACCAATTGCAGGCACAAAGTATCAGATTTAATTGAGGGGTCTGATGCTTTTAACATTCAACTAATACCTTGAAGTAAAAATCATATTGTAGATGATTTAGCACAAGTAGCAATCACATTGCAACCCTTGTCACTCTTGGGATTAAATAATTTCATTGTGGAGCTCACTCCAATACCCTTAGTACCTGACAACGTAACCAATTTTCAAGTATTTGAGGACAATAAGCATGTTCTAGATTTCATTACAAGCTCTGATGTTTTCACTGCTCAGAAAATTGATGAAGTAGAGCACTAGGAGGAAAAAATGAACTTGGAAGGAGTCATCAAATTGAAAACAAACAAAATCCCAAGAGGAATGGTACAACTAGAAATAATCTTTGATCTAGACAGAATAAAGGATTAGGAATAATAGAACAAAAAGGATTCCATTAGCAGCCAGTGTGATACATATAATATGGGAACTCTGGATGATGTCAAGAATGTTTTCATTGGGAAGGTGTGTACTCCAGAAGAAAGGAAGGGGATAATAGATGCACTTCATGTATACCAAGATGTCATATCATAGAGCTATGAAGATATGAAGACATATGATACCACAATCATTATGCACCCTATTCCTCTCAAGCCGGGTGCCAAGCCATTTAGGCAAAGACAAAGACCAATTAATGCCTTGGTGGGACCAATTATCCAGAAGGAGATACAAAAATTATTGTCTACTTGCATCATTTTTCCAATCAGACACTCTACTTGGGTTGCTAACTTGGTTCTAGTAAGGAAAAAAAATGGAGAAATCAGACTCTGCATTGACTTTAAAAATCTTAATCATGCCTTAGAAAAGGACAATTACCCTATCCCATCATTAGATGAGGTGTTATAAATTGTAAATGGATCCTAGATGATGTCCTTATTAGATGGATACTCAGGGTATAATCAAGTTATGTTATAGTATGAGGATAGACACAAGATTTCCTTCAACACAAAATTGGGTACCTTTGCCTATAGAAGAATACCTTTTGGATTGATTAAGTAGGAGCTACCTTTTAGAGGGCCATGGGCATTGACTTTAAGGATATTATCGGTAAGTGTATTATCATCTACATGGATGATTTGACTATTTTATCAAAGAAAAGGGGTGATCATATTTTAGATTTATGCAAGGTGTTCTAGAGATGTAGAGAATTTGGTATTTCACTCAATCCTAAGAAATGCATCTTTGGAGTAACCAAGGGGAAGTTGTTGGGCCATGTTATCTCAAAAAAGGGAATATCTATTGATCCCGAATGAATAGAATCCATATTGAAAATCCAAGTTCCAACTAGTAAGGAGATGAAATCTTTCTTTGGGAAAATTAATTTCGTCGGGAAGTTTATTATTGGGTTTGCAAAGATATTTAAACCTTTGAACGCTATGCTAAATTAGGATGCAAACGTTGAATGGAATGATGAAGCAAAAGAGGCATTTGTAGAGATTAAGAGGGCAATAGTTGATCAAGGAAATGAGCACCCTATAGCCTTCATGAGTGATCCATTGAAAGACATAGAATTAAAGTACCCCAATGTGGAAAAACAAGCTTATGCATTGGTCAGAGGTGTGAAGAAGTTCCAACACTACACCTTGAGAAACAAAGTCTTTTCAATAGTGCTAGACCCTGCGGTCAAACTTTTGTTGATGCAGAGTGAGTTGGGAGAGTGAAGGGAAAAATGGGTCACAATGTTATAGGAGTATGACATCGAAATACAACCTATGAAACTTGTGAGAAGGAAAGGATTGACTAAGACCATGGAAGAAATTGGTCTTGATATCATAGCTCTATAGTACCACCTTTAATATGTCTCTCCTGACAAATGGTATGATGATATTGTCTATTACTTACTGAATCAAAAATGTCTTGCTCATCTTAGCATAGTACAACAGAGGGTCTTATGCTTAAAGAGTGAGAACTATATGTTAGAAGGGGCTATCCTATATAAGAAGAACCATGAGGGAATCTACCTTCACTGTCTTGGGAAAGAAGAGGTTTTCTAGGTGATGACAAAATTTCATGATAAGTATGGTACATGCCATGGTTCTAGACTAGCTACTGTACACCAAATATTAAGAGCAGGATATTATTGGCCGACTCTATTTAAGGATTCTCACAATCACGTAAGAACTTTCCATGTATTTCAGACTATAGCTAGCAAGGATAATCATTCAACACTTCTGCTATAGTTAGTGACTAAGGTGAACCATTCATGCAATGAGGATTGGACTTTATTGGTCCAATTAACCCACCTTCTTCTACAAGACAGTTATATTCTTACCATAACTGATTATTTTACTAGATAGACTGAAGTCCTTGCCTGTAAGTAGTGTACTTTTGAGGTAGTGATCAATTTTCTAGAATAAGGTATTATCAATCGTTTTGGTTGTCCAAATGCTTTAGTCTATGATAATGATCCTACATTTTCCTCATTAAAGTTTTTAGGATGGGCATTTGATCATGGCGTCATCATTAAGTTTTCTTCTAACTATTACCCACAAGGAAATGGTTTGGCTAAGTCTACAAACAAGAACCTTTTGAAAATCATCCGCAAACTACTAGAGAGAAATCCTAAGGATTGGCATACCCAACTCATATTTTCTATTTGGGTAGATCGTACTAGACACAAATCCTCCCTAGGAACCTCTCCTTATCACCTTGTGTATGGTCTTGAGCCAGTATTTCCAATCCAGCTAAAAATCCCCACCTCGCAATTTATTAATGATTACTATGATGAAGGGGATACACATGAGGCTCATCTGGTTGAGCTTGTACACCTTGAGGAGAAGAGAGATGAAGTATTATAGAAATTTTTTAAGCACCAAGGAGTTATCAAGAGATGGTTTGATCGAAAAGCCAAGGTGAAAGCATTCAAAATCTCTGATCTGATCTTATATTGGGACAAAGCACATTACAAAAGGGGAGAACATGGAAAATTTGGCAAGCTTTGGCTTGGCCCCTTTTAGATCTCAGAGATATTGGGTGATAATGCTTTCCGTTTGAAGACTCTCACTAGAGAGGATGTCCCATTGCCTATCAATGGGCAATATTTGAAGAATTATTTCCTGGCCTAAGCTATTTTCAGCTCTCCCTTGTAAATAGCTAGTTTAGGTGTTGGTTTCTTTTGGGTTTGCTTTTGCTTTTGTTTTTGTTTTCTGCTTTGGTTGGTTTGGTTTGGTTTGGTTTGCTTTCTAGTTCTGGTTAGTGTAGGTTTTCTTTTTTTTAGGTTTGGGTTTGGTTTTTCTTTTTTTTCTAGTTTTGGGTTCCCCTGTTCTCTTTTGGGAGTGTTGCACCTACCCAACAACCATTGCATTATTAGGGACCGTTCTAAGTATTTCTTTTACAAACTTTAATCATCCTTCTAGGATAGGTTGGTGGAAGTCCTTTATTCAGTGTCACATGTGCTAAATGCTTAAAGTAGATGAGTCCTTGGATTAAGTTAGTTCCAGAATTTGCTTGAGTCTTATACTTACACAAACATCTTAAGAATCTTGAGGCTGTTGAAGGTTCCTTGCAAGGTCTGGTTAAATGAAAAATCCTATTTCTGCTTCACTGCCACTGTGATTCTTAGCCCTGAGTGTGAGCTTCATTGCTCACAGGTTGAAAATGAAAAAAGTAAAAAGAAAAGAATATCAAAAAAGAAAAGAAAAGGAAAATATTGAAAAATCAAAAGAAGTGAATTCAACTTATCAGAAGTATCTGAATATCTCTATCAGGGCTATGGACACCTGATTAGCAGTAGAGCTATGTTTGGGAGAATCACATCGATAACATTTTCCAGGCTATGGATGCCTGACTAGTAGTGAGGCTCTATCCAAGTTGCTATTGAAGTTAGAATCTCTACATAGCTTGACTTGATTGACCTTGGTTCCTTGTAGTAGTTGAGGGAGGTAAATGAACACACCTGCACACACTCGGATTTCAGCACAGGAAGGACCTACTTGTCCATTGGCTTTGAAACTTTGTTTATGGGTGACCTGATGCAAGAACAAAAACCAGAGATTTTGGGTTCTTGATTCCAATTTGTCATCGAAATTCTCTGGAGCATTTTCCCAATGGAGTCGCCATTTTTTGTGCATTTTCATACACACACACCACTAAAAGCAGGGACCCTCTTTTTTTTTTGTTTTTTTTGTTTTCTTTCTTTAGGGTTTTGACCATTTCCGCTTAAGGGATAGGTTCCTTGGTTTTGGTTTTGCTTCACCCAGGAATTCAATGTCTTATCTACACTCAAGGTGTTTTCTTTTTTGGGCAACATCATGATCATAATCTGGCTCTTATAAGTTTTCCTCAATTCAAAATTTCAACTTAAGGCCAAATTGGCTAAGTCAATGAGAAGCCCAAAAAATTTGAGCTCCCTAGGATTACCCAAAGTCTAGTCTTCCCAGAGATTCTGCCTCCCCTCGGATTTTCTGAGTCTATGGTGCCTTCATTTTCCTAAGCTTTTCAAACATCTTTTCAAACATTTATGGCACACACTAGTGGGTTTTTAATGCGAAATGGGGGGATATAATTGAAACTCATGATGCATTCCTTGTCATTTTAACATTGTGTGCATTTGAAACTCAGAGGACTTGCTCCCATCCCACGATTTGTAAAACGCTAGGGTGAAGGTAGTGATTCTTGAGTGGTTGCTATGAAATTTGAAAGCTTTCATCGAATTCCTTCTTCTTGCATGTCATTCCAAGGTAGGTCATCTTTTGTCTCCATGGTGACTTGAATGCATTTTGGGCTTGATGGTCAGGTTATTATAGAATATATGTTGATCATTTCATGAGAGGTTTTAAGTGATTTCATTTGTTGCTTCATTATCATTGATAAGGGTTTCTCGTTGCTTCAAAGGTGCATGCATTGGATTCTGTTTGTTGCATTGATTTGAATGGGATACTAGGGATTGGTAAAGTCTTCAGGATTTTCCCTTTTGATTGTGCTTTCTTATTGAAATTAGGATCTTAGGGTGTTGCTCTATGTTGAAACTCAACTTAGAAACCCTAGTTTCTCAAATGCCCTAGTTTCAAGCTATAAATTTGATAAAAAAAAATGAATAATGATTAAGAGATTGTTGTGTGAAGTGTTAGGTTTAAACCAACATGGGGAGTCAACATGAATTCAACTAGGTAAAATGATTATGATTCATCTTTTTAACACACGACAAGTTCAACACTTAGAAAAATTTCAAGCTAGAATGAATCACCGGAGATTCTAAGGTAGCTCGGATTTTTTGAGCCTTAATCTACTTGAAGAATCTGGCTCCCCTTGAATCTCTTGAATCCTTTGCAACCTCAAAATCTTGAAACAAAGAGTATGAGAAAAAATGATTGCAATTTCATTTTCAACAAAGAGGGAATCTCGCACTTAGTAAAATTTTGAGTTTGAATCACTTTTGGAAATTTTGAGGTAGCTCAAATTTTCAGAACCTTAATCCACCTGGAGAATTTGACCTCCCTCGAAACCTTTAAATCCCTCGAACCTATGAATCTATGATGCATGTGATAAGTTGAACTTTTAGGTATATGGTTTGGAACATGATCTCAGATAAATAATGACAACAATGCATGAGCTTTATTATGTCGAGACCTCCATAGAACTCCTTAGGATTCATTGATTGAGAGTAAAGGTACACATTTGGTGAACCATCAGAGAATCTGGCCAAGCTCATAATTCTCGAGCTCCAATCTAGTCAAAGAATCTACCTTAAGGTGGAATTTTTGAGATTTCTTTAATGATTCCAAATTCCAAGTTTTGATAATAAATGAGCTTGCAAATGAGGTAATGTGATATTCATTAATGAAATTTTGTTTCACATGAGCAATTTGCATGTTTAAATATGAGATTCATTTGTATGATTTTTGGATAATCTAACAATGGAATCTCTTTAAGTGGGTAGTCTACTTTACATTTCCATTTGGGTTCATATTATCATTATGATTTCCATTTAGTGGTATTATTTTGGCATATAT
>VDFB02006263.1:74747-126272 GCA_007258455.2 Sequoia sempervirens | reverse complement strand
TATCCTAATAGCTTCCATTATTTCCATTGGGGAAAATGTCTCTTCAAAATCTATTCCAAGTTCAACTTGTGAATTTCCCTTAAACACAAGCCTTTCTTTTTTCCTAATTACTTCTCCATTCTCATTTAGTTTGTTTCAAAACATCCACTTAGATCCAATTATGTTTTTGTTTGTAGGTCTTGGGACAAGTTCCCAAGTTTGATTTTTCTCAATCTGTAGTAGTTCTTCTTCCATATCCTTCATCCAATGTTCATATTTGCATGCCTCAATCACTATTTTAGGTTCAACTTAATAAAGTGCACACAAATTTATCTCTTCTTCACTAGTTTCCTTCTTGTCAGTACACCTTCAGTTTTTTGTCCAATGATCTATTCTTCAAAATGATTTCTCTGCACATATTTAGAGGTTATAGGAGTCTTTTTTGAAGCTTCTTCCTCTTCTTCAAATTGTACTTCATTTTCCTTTTCTCTACAATCAGGTTCATCTAATTCATATTTATCTATCGCCACTAAGTTTCAAAAATCTTAATCAACCTTAACACTTGTACTTGTAGACATGTAAAAATGACCTAACATATATCACACATCCTGAATGCCATTTTTCATTATCAACATCATTATCATTAATCTAATTGCATTTCACATCATTTTCATCACTAAACCCTATTTTCCTCTATTAATTGAATAATCTTAAATTATTTAATTAATTCACTATATTGTCACCTAATCTAACTTTATTCCTTTTGATTAATTAAATAAACAAAAATTATTTAATTATGTCGCTAATATACCCTATTCTCCTAAATCAATTAAATTATTATCATTAATAATTTAATTAAATCACTTTCCCCTTCTCTAAACCTAGATAATTAAATTAATTATTCGACATCATTCAACATAGTCAACAAACAAATACAACTCTATTTGTTAAAGTCAAACGTGACTTGCACACTTAACTCAAAATATTAATTAATTATTCAATTAATTAATTATCCTCACCCCTTTTGTGATTGAGAAAATCATTACCATTGATTTATCACTCTAATTAGCTAGCTAGCCCATCTATTTCCTAACTAACTCATCTATTCTTTAATCCCACTAACCACTCAACTTGATTTCTTCAGTCCCATAGATTATGCGATCGAATTCCTCTAATTATGCAATTAAAATCCTTAATTAAATCAATCATAGAGGTTAACTAAGAAATCTATTTCATCTCAATGGTTCTCAACCATTGATCATGATTTTTCAATGTTGCATCTCGATCCTTCATCTCAAAACAAGAAATATATATAAAAAAATCTTCTACCTTCTCACAAATCATCTAGAAATTACATAGCAAAGCATTGAGCATTTTATTTTTGAGCATATTAACAATTGTTACCCTCTTTTTCTAGATCACCATTATCAATGCACATTGAAGCTTTTGCAACAAAAGCAATGGAGGCTTTGTATTGAATCGAGCAATTTGACATCCAAACATCAATACAAACACAACTCAAACATGGGATGGTATAGCTGTGTTTTGTGAATTCATCATTTCTTGCTTATGTTAGTTTATTTGATTGAATTCATTACTTTACAATTCATTTCATGAGTATGGGTTTGGAATTTAATCTTCTTTTGAATTGATTTAGTTTAATTCATTTGCTTGTTTTCCTTATACTATTTTTCCCCCTTACATTAGTTGGCACACCTAGTGGGACCCGTGTCCTTAACGCTAATATTTTCATGAGTTTGTTTGAGCAGTTACAAGTTCTAGAATGTTGATGTTCTTTTCTGAAATTCTTTTGATAATTTTCACACCAAAGTTCCATAAGTTTTACGTGGTTGTTTTCACATTATTACAATGGTTGCACTTTTTTCAACCACTATTATACTAAAAAAACACACTATTTACTTTTTTAACCACTATTGTCTTGTAGGTTTCTAATACATTTATTTTGACAGGGCTGCTATTGTCTCTAATAGGTCCGCAAATATACTTTTCTAGATCTCTATTGTTTAACTTGGTCATTTTTGTTCCAAACAAAAATTCTACTACTATACTTAAGATTGTCGCTATTGTCCTATTTTTCATTCTATTTCAATTTGTAGGTTTTTGTTCTATTTTTTTATTGTCCTAACCCTAACAAGTGACTACTTATTGTTATGGGAGATTCTAACATTGTTGGTGCAGCCCTTGTAGGAGTATGGAGCATGTTTTCATGAAAAAAACTAAAGGTTTGATTGCAGGGTTGGCAAATGGTCTAAGGAAATTTCAATTTTAAAATCTTTCATAGTTTTGACACGTTTCAATTAGTGCTCTTGAAACTAAACCCACAACTCTCACATTTCAATTGGTGTTTAAGACTAAAACTACAACTTTCACATTACAATTGGTGCTTAAAATTTGAACAAAGAAAATTTCATAGTTTGCTTTGGTGCTTAAAAACTAAACCTACAACTCTCATATTTTAATTGGCTCTTAAAAATGAACAAGGAAAATCTTATATTTCACTTTGGTGCTTAATAATTGAACAAGACAACTCACACATTTCAATTGTTGATCCTAAAATTAAATGTTTTTCATTTTGACATTGTTAAAAGTGAACATAGTTTCATTTGTTGACCCTTTAAGATGAACAACGTGATTAGAAACATTTTATTTTGTGTTATAAAATTAAAAAAATCAATTTTTATTTGCACATTGATATATCTTGTTTGAAGTTTAAAATTCTTTGAAATTTGTGTACTTATAAATTGAATTGGTATCTTTTCACACTTGAAAATTTGGGCTTAAAAAGAAACTACTATGCATTGTATACCATGTTCACCATTATTGAAAAACTAAGTGTGTATCCTCTCCCCTCACATCTTTTGATGATCTTGGGTGACAAAAAGCACTTTGGGTTTCACAATCATTTATTTTCAGCATCACCTTTAGATCGTCGGGCCTACCTTGACATACATCTCCCACTTGAGAACTCAAGGTGACTCAAAGTGGTATTTCCCTTAGGCCGCTATAAAAATTGATCAAGGTTAAAAACCAAGATTTAACTAGTGATTGCTTGGTCAATAGTGTTGTTTAGAATGGGGAGGTACCTTCAGGTATATAGGGCCCCTAGTAAGAGTGGCTAAATCTTTAAGTAGCTTGTTGGACATTAGACATGAGCTGTGTCCCCTAAACAATGACTAAGAACTTTATAGTAGAAATCCACCCTTTGCTTGAGATATTCCACTTGGACACATAGTTTAGTACAAGAGATGTGCACTGTACTTTGAAGAACTTTACTCACCATATGAACTCCTTTAAATTGAGATAGAAATATTTGGCATGTATAAGTTACTTGTAGCTTGCTACTTCTAATTTTTCAAGGAGATAGTGATTGGGCCATCCTTCCATTCCTAGAGTCCCCTATCTATCCATTCTCAAAAGACTTAAGTGTGTACACTCGAAAGGGTGTCCCTAGCTTATTTCGAAGGAGCTTCCAAGTTGTGGGCCTAAAAGTGTTTCCATTGGAAAATTTGATCTTAGGGATAATGATTTAGATCAGGGGTAATCAAACCCAAAACAACCTTAAACAAGTACCTTTGTTCATCAAAAAGTGGGTTTTCCTTCACAAACCCTCATTCTTGCTTGTAATCTTTCAAAAAGGAAAATTGGACATATATTTTGTCTCAAACTTGATCTAGAAAATAGGAGACCCATTTAGGATACCCATTTTTCCATTATTACACATATCCAAAAATAAGGTAGGGTTTCTTTGTATGGAAGGGCTCAAAATTTGACTGTCCTACTTCTAAGAGTGTTTTTTTTGGAACATCTACACCCAAATGCAAGGAAAATTTCATTAGTAACTTCATCAAAATGGAAAAATATGAAATATCCTCTAAAGGGTTTTTATATACCCTCAAAAAAAAACTTTTCACCAATTTTTAGAGAATTTTGATGGAAGGAAGAAAATATATGGGATTTTCTTGTTCTACAGAAACCTTAGGGCAGATTCAGACCTGTTGTTACAAAAAATTCTATAAATTTATCTAAAGTTAATTAATTTTAAACAAACCAAAATAAAATAAAATCTAACTGAATTATATTTCCAACCATATAACATTCAGGTCATAAAAAGTCTGTACAGATCTATACCACATGAAAGAACAGGATTGTTACAGGAAAAATGCACAAAAAATTTGCTCCAAATTGATTCCAATTTTCATTCCCATATTTTCCAACCTTACCAACCTTTGGATTCATATTTACATGTATTTAGGATTTTCCAAGAATTTTACAACTACCAAACACCCACAACTAACTTCCTAATCAAAGTTGTAACCTTAATGCGCCTTTGACAACTTTCACAATGACAACTTTTACAATTTTGACAATTTTTTTGACATCATTTGTATTATGACTCCAAAACATTCTAAAATGGTCTAAATTGACTCCAAATGATCATTAATGGTCCAAAATGACCTTATTTACATCAAACAACACAAAAAAAGACAAAAAACCAAATTTGAGCATTAGTGTGCTCTTGCACCACACTCCCAAGGGAAAGATAAACTCAAGTCCACTTTAGTGTAGGGATTCTTTTTCTTCCTAGTCTTCCAATTCTTTTGCACTATTTCCTTAATTTATTCTTGGATTTGTCTTTGTGTCTTCCACTTTTTTTCTCTAGATTGTCTTCTTAGCTCCTTCTCTCTTTCTTCCTTGCAAGATATTCCTCTTTTGACATCTTCCTCTGAACCTGATCTCTTTCAAGAGCCTGCTTCTCAATGAGTTGTATCTCTTTGTCTAACAAACCTACACATACATAGTCCAATGAAATATTAGAAATAAAATATTGAGACCTTAAGGTCTCCTCTTTGTATCCTTCACCAAAAACTCCACTTCAACACCTAAGAAATCCTCCACGTGTGCTACATTTTTATAACAATCTTCATACACTATATGCACTTCTCCTTCATTAGATTCTTTTCCATCTTCATTTTCATCTGCTACACCTATAAACACATAATTGTGCATTTTTTGCACACACACCCTACTGAAATCAGGGACCCTCTTTTTTTTTGTTTTTTCTGTTTGATTTCTTTAAGGTTTTGTCATTTTCCTCTTAAGGGATAGGTTCCTCGGTTTTGGTTTTGCTTCACCCAAGAATTCAATGTCTTATCTGCACTCAAGGTGTTTTCCTTTTTAGGAAACATCATGATCATAGTTTGGCTCTTAGAAGTCTGCCTCAATTCAAAATTTCAACTTGAGGAAAAATTGGATAAGTCAGTGAGAAGCCCAGAAAATCTGAGCTCCCTCAGATTACTTGAAGTCCGGTCTGCCCAGAGATTCTGCCTCCCCTCAGATTTTCCAAGTCCGTGGTGCCTTCATTTTTCCCAAGCTTTTCAAACGTCTTATCAAACATTTATGGTGTGCACTAGTGGGTTTTTAATGTGAAATGGGCATATATAATTGAAACTCATGATGCATTCCTTGCCATTTTATCATTGCATGCATTTGAAACTCAGATGATTTGCTCCCATCCCATGATTTGTAAAATGCTAGGGTGAAGGTAGTGATTCTTGAGTGGTTGCTGCAAAATTTGAAAGCTTTCATCGGATTCCTTCTTCTTGTGCACCATTCCAAGGTAGGTCATCTTTCATCTCCATGGTGACTTGAATGAATTTTGGGCTTGATGGTCAGGTTATTGTAGAATATATGTTGATCATTGCATGAGAGGTTTTAAGTGATTCCATTTGTTGCCTCATTATCATCGCTTAGGGTTTCTCGTCGCTTTAAAGGTGCATGCGATGGATTCTAGTTATTGCATTGATTTAAATGGGATACTAGGGCTCCGTAAAGTCTTTGAGATTTTCCCTTTTGATTGTACTTTCTTATTGACATTGGGATCTTAGGGTGCCACTATGTGTTGAAACTCAACTCAGAAACCCTAGTTTCTCAAATGCCCTAGTTTTAGGCTATAAATTTGATGAACAAAATGAATAATGATTAAGAGATTATTGTGCAAAGTGTTAGGTTTAAACCAACATGAGGAGTTGACATGAATTCAACTAGGTAAAATGATCATGATTCATCTTTTTAGTATGCGACGAGTTCAACACTTAGCAAATTTTTGAGCCTGAACGAATCACTAGAGATTTTGAGGTAGCTCAAATTTTCCAAGCCTTAATTTGCTCAGAGAATCAAGCCCCCTTTAATCTCCTGAATCCTTTGTAGCCTCAAAATCCTGAAACCAATAGTATGAGAAAAATTTATTGCAATTTCATTTTCAACAAATAGGGAATCCCACACTTAGTAAAATTTCTAGTTTGAATTACAGTCAAAAATTCTGAGGTAGCTCATATTTTATGAGCCTTAATCCACCCAAAGAATCTGACCTCCCTCGGAACCTCCAAATCCCTCAAGCCCGTGAATCTCCAGTGCATGTGATAAGCTAAAATTTGAGGTATATGGTTTGGAACATGATCTTAGATAAATAATAACAACAATGCATGAGCTTTATTACATCAAGACCTCCATAGAACACCTTAGGATCTATTGATTGAGAGTAAAGGTACACATTTCATGAACCATTGGGGAATCCGGCCAAGCTCAGAATTCTTGAGCTCCAATCTAGTTGGAGAATCCATCTTAGGATGGAATTTCTAAGATTTCTTTAATGACTCCAAATTTGAAGTTTTGATAATAAATGAGCTCAGAAATGAGGTAATGTGATATTCATTGGTGAAATTTTGTTGCACATGAGCAATTTGTATTTTTAAATATGAGATTCATTTGTATTATTTTTGGATAATCTAATGATGGAATCTAATTAAGTGGGTAGTCTACTTTACACTATCATTTGGGTTCATATTGTCATTTAGATTTGCATTTAGTGGTGTTATTTCGGCATATATTGATAAATATCACTGAATGAATGGAATGTATTGTTGAGTTATGTTGTTATGTGCATATGGGTGATTATGGTTTTCTTTAACAATTGTAGGCAGAGTTGAGCCTTGACAAGACATCCAAATCAAAAGCTATTGTAGTACAAGACGAGGTGAAAAAGAAAGCTGAGAGAATGAAGTATGATTTCAAGGGTATATGGCCAGAATCCAGGATCTCTTCTACCTGGGCTAAGATTGTAGATAAAAATATAGGGAATGTGGATTATGATGACTTTCAACAAAGGATGTTTGGTAGTGCACCCACCAAACTGGCACAAATCCTTACTCACATCGACCTAGTTGAAGTAGCAAGGTTCCCACCCACACAATTGTGCCCTGAATTGGTTTTAGAATGTGCAAGACACTATGATTCTGACAAGAGGATCATAGTTGGACCTCAAGGTAGGGTCATGGCTAATCTCACTGAGGAATCCATATCAGAAGTGTTTAACATTGCCTCACATCACAAACTCATTGAGGAGATAAATATTGGGGAGGCAATAAAGTTCTATGATGACTATCCCAATAGAGCCTTGGACATAATGAACAGTTCCTCGATATTGAAGCGTAAACCACATTATTCCAAATTGCCTAAGTAGTTACATAGAAGTTATTTCAAGCTTGAGTATAATGATGCCATAACCCTCTTGGGTAGAGTAATGGGGATGGAAGAGGCTCACCTTTTTTACACTTGGATGTTTTATCTCATCACACAAATCATGGGTGGAAAGCATTACCATTGGGCCAGGATCATAAGCAATAACTTGGATGTGAAACTAAAGAGTGTGCATGATACTAACAGGTTCACAATGACCTCCTACCTTGTATATATGTTAGTAAGAAAAACCAGGTACAAAGGTCTCAGTTGCAAAGGAACCTTGGGAAAAGATAAGATATGGGATATCTACCCACAATTACAATACAAAACAACAAACTACAAGAGAGCCAATGATGCATTCTTTATGTATATTCCCAAGTTACTGCAAGATTCCCTCCATATTAGAATTTCTTCTAATGCAATGGACCTAATCAGACAATATGGGCAATGGTTTATTCAATTCCAAAGATTCACATATATCAGGATACAAGGGTCTCCTATTGTCTCTAATAGATTTCCAAGATACCCAACCAAAAAACTCATACTATTGGAGTTGACAAAGCAAATGGCGGCATTCGAGGAAATCCTACAGAAAGGCTTGCATAAGGAAGGGTTAGGGACAAAATTACCATTGAGAATTGGAACCCTCAATTTGTTGTTGACTATAACAAGGATGATGAATCTATTGTGGGGGAGTTAAAGAAGATTTTACAAGTACCTAAAGAGGAATTAGCTCAAATTCAAATCTTTACTTCTCATTATATCAGTAAAGTGATGGAGTGGCTGAAAGTGTGGAACTATAGGAAGGAACATCTCTCCAAGGTACTAAAGAAAGTAATGAAGGTGTAGGGAAAACTAAAAGAAATATATGATAACTGTATCACCTTTTTGGAAATTATGACTAGGAGGAGAAAATTTGGGTAGAAAAATATGAACATCAATTGATTGCAGGCATGGTGGCATGAAATCTATGCTCCATCTGATAGTGCTTCCATTTCCAAGGATCATTTGGAGGATGCAACTATCTATATTTCTATCTGGACAAGTATCATGAATTGCAAGTTGAGTGGATTAAGATGAAGCCTAAATATGTTGATGAATTAAAAACTCATAAGTTAAGAATAAAACTTATTCCAACTCTAGATCCAACTGACATGGGAGAAATATTAGAAATGTTCAAAGAACTCTCTAGTAGATTGGAAGCCAATAAGGAAGGAGAAAACATCCAGCTTAGAATGACCTAGGGAATGGTGCTAATCACATGACTCTATAGCTTGGAGGGGAAACCTAGAACTTTGTGCCAATGCAGGAATATTTCTAGAAAGGTCTAGGCCAACCTAGGACCTATTTGAAAACATGAAAATGTAATTTTATTTTATTAAAAACTCTCTAGGCCAACCTTTCTGGCCAACCTCATTTTGTAACCCTAATTCTTGGCCAAACTAAGGTGGCTTTTCTATAAATTAGGGCCTCACCTTCATTTGTGAGGGTTAGACATAGTATAGATAATTAGAGTTGAGAAAAGAGTTATAATTTTTTGAACCAAGTGGTGTGACATTATGAATACATGAATTGTTGCAAATTTGGGTGAATTCAATACAAGACATTGTGCCTTGGTGCTCTTTCTTGTGTTATTCACTTCTGCATGGTTCTTGTTTTTCCAGATCTTTAAAGATTTCTTTGAAAATATTGTTTCATGTTAGATATTATGTTTATATGTGATGCAATTGTGTTGATAATCTAGTATTTGAAGTGTTTGAGCAATCCTTGGTCCATACTTTTAGCTTCCTGTTGATTGCAAGTTATTCTATAAAGTTATCCTGGGCCTATATCTTGTGTGTTGAGTTCAATTGTGGGTATTTATTCATTTCAATTATAAAATAAGGTCGATTTGTGTGAATATTCCATGATCTAAAAATATTGATCCCTTAGAAGATTGCACTATTTCTGTAAGATTGTAGGTTTAATCTAGGTTTAGTAGGAATTGGTTTTGAAGGATTGGTCCACTTTGAATGTTTAATTGTTTGCACAATTGGTCTTAGATGTTAGTTTTAGAAATATCTCTCAACCCTTTATCTTTTGCTATTTCTTTTAAATCTAAATTAGTTTAGGATTACAAAAGCATCAACATATTACAAGATTTGATGAATTTTAAGCTTCTAGTATTTTTTTTGTAAGGCCCCTTGTGATTACTAGCATTTTCACAATATCACTAAGTTGTTTATGAATTGTCAAGAATTGAAATTAGAGACCTTAGGGTTATCTCTTGAGGCTTGTTGATAGAGATTTACCTTTCAAGAGAGATAGGATACTATATTCTATTCGAGTTGTTACTGGGCAGAAAACACCATCAACAAATTGGCGCTAGAAGGAGGGCTTGAATAAGCAAGCTGGAGCATTTTTTATATGGGTATGTGTAGGGTATGTAGCGATGACTTTTTACCCAAAATTGATGAAACGAAAAGGGTTTCTAAAGGAGATTATCAAATTTACACCAATATAAATTATGCCTTACTTTGAATTTAATAAGTAATTATTATTCATTTTCTATTTGAATTACAACTAAAGTCTTGATTGATAGGCTGATTGAAAAACATCTATAGCAGTCAAATAGTATCACATTTTTTGAATCTAAACCATGCGTCACATTCTATGCTTCGCATTCTATAGGATTAAAATAAAAATTCATGAAGTTTTGACCAGTAAGGTGGTCAAACATACGAGTTTTTATATTTTTTAAATTTGTAATTAAAAAATCATAATTAATTATTTACTTGGAAAAAAATTATAAGAAAATATGCATCACATTGGGAAATGAGTCATCTACTTATATCTAAAATCTTATAAAAAAATATTATCATTTTATTGTGGTTAGAGTGGTCAAACAGACACCTACTTCTTATTTTTTCCCTGAAATTTAAGTACTACTGCATTGAAATTTTAAATTTTCACCAAATATATTTAAAAATAAATAAATAAACCTAGTAGTTTAGAAACTACATTCAATTTGCTACAAATTCTATTGTTACATATTTTTGAAATAATATAGATAACTTATTCAATTTTTTATGTGAAGTTGCCTAACTCTGTTTTTTTTTAATTTTTTGCCACTTAAGGGACTATTTTTTCCATGATGATCATGCACATACCCATATGCAATTTCTCCTTAGAGGTTTCAAAGAATGACTATATCTACACTAGGGGAGGAAGATTTCTACGAGCTACAAGCCCCTACCAGGTCAAGAAGGACTAGAAGAAGGGGAGAACCATCATCTGCTCAACCATATTTTCCATCCTCTCCATCATCTTCACCTTCATCCAACTCCTCTTCATTTGATTTCGAAGTCATTCCCATTCAATAGCCCCATCCAACTGATAATCAACCACAACCACCTCCACCACCACCAATGGATTTCTTAGCAAATAACCCCTCACCCTTGTCCTTTAATAACTACAATGTCATGCCCAAGAATACTGAGCACTTCTGCTCCAAATTCCATGCCAATGACCCAAATAGGATAGCTAAGGAGCACATTAGGATCTTCCATACCCACCTTAGGGATAGGGGAATCAATCACGAAGATGTTGCATCTAGGCTTTCCCATATTCCTTAGGAGAAGATGCCTTTTTACTGGTATAATCATCTACCTGTTGGATCCATACATAATTGGACTGAGCTTGAAAACACCCTCTTACAAATTTAAAATTCCTATTAGTGCCAATGAGTTGTATCTACAGTTTACTAAGGTTAAGAGGGAGGTCAATGAGCCCATGGGGTCATTTAACAATAGATTCCACCGTCCATACACTAGATTGCAGGAACCCTATGATGTAGATAATGCTACTGCCCTGGAAGTTTATTATGAATCCCTGGACAACCTTACTACCACCTTCCTTAATTGGAGACCAAATCATCCTAACACCTTGCTTGATGCTTATACAAAGGTAGTTAAGGTTAGTACAGATTTAAGGTAGCACTTTTCAGGACCTTTCCATCTTTGGGGCCTGCTACTCACCCAACACAAATCCAAGCACTTAATCAAGCCTTGACCAATCATACGCCCATCATGAATCTTATACCATAATTACGCATGGTCCCACATCTAGGTCCTCCATTGAATTAGACCCCACCAATTCCTAGTTATCCTCAAAGTGTTAATCAACCAGTCCATCTACAACAACAAGCTAGGTTCCCAACCTACCTACAAAATTCTAAAGTACTGAATTAGTCTCTATGTTTAGGGATACCACTGAGATATTCTCATAACAATGAAGGATCTGCATCCTATAGTAATTCTAACAAAGAGAGATTGGATGAGCTGACATAACAAGTCAAGAAGCTGACTACTAAAGTAACTTATTTGAGGAACTAGAATAGCCAACTTCAGGCCACCCAGAGAAATATACAGCCCAATTATAATAGGGAAAACAAGGATTCTACACAAGGGTAAGGACAAAAATTTGATAGAGGGCAATCATCTGGACAAGGGTTTGATAGAAGGCACCCTCCTAGGAAAAACAAAATGTGGAATACTAGGCCAAATAATGGAGGTGTCCCTACTCCATTGGACCAACCTGCCAATTAGGATAAACCTTCAAGTGGTGTGTACTTAGTTGAGGTAGCCTTGTCAGGATGGTGCAGACTCCATAAGATGAATCAACACTCCGAGTTAGATTGTCCTAAATTCCAAATTGTTGCATCTATCTTCTAGTATGAAGTTAAACAAGCTGAAAACAACTCCAATAATCAAAATTGGTACCATCTGGCTCTTATGATTCTTCAGTATTAGTGTTGAATCATGCTCCTTTCCCATGAAGTGAAAAAATGGACCAAAACAAGAAGCAAGTGAACAAGATGACGAATCAGAACAAGTATACATTGAAGATGAAATTTCTTAGTTGTTCCATGATAGTAGTGAGAATGATAATGGTTCTTTAGATGAGGAAGAAAAAGGTGTTGAAAAGGTTTAGATGTTCCACCAATGCACAAGATAGTATGATTTGAGCAATAGGAAAGTTGGAGGTCCATTCACTACTTCAATTCCTCTAAATAACTTTGCTACACCGCTTGATCCACAGGCTAGTAACAATCCATCTTATCCTCATGTGCCAACATAGTATCTTTCAAAAGGAGGAAAATCTGATCTCTCAAAGGGAAAGAACATTGATATAGGCAAGGAAAATTTGGTGGACCATTCCAAGGACACCCTTGTTGATATGAACATAGAATAATTGGGTGAGTATGTAGTTGAGGAACTCAAGAAAATCAAGGTAAGCCTCTCAACTTTTGAATTGTTAAGGGTTCTGGCTATTAGAAATGCAGTCCTAGGAGATTTTAAGGTCAATGTAGTCTCTTAGGATAGAACCATTAGTGAAATAGCTGGGAAGGTTTCTAGCTCATAGAAATCAAAAGACCAAGGCCAAGGACAGGGGAAAAGAAAGGGATCAGATTCAAGTGGCACAAGTTGATACTCTTGTGAGTTTATTTCAAGGAAAGACTGAAGCCCCTCCTTTTCTAATTTCTATTTGTATCTTTGGGAAAAACTTGCATAATTTCCTCTTAGATTTAGGATCCTCTAAAAATGTCATGCTCTTTGTTGTTTGTAAAGCCTTAGGTATTACTCTTGTAGCTTCTCAATGAAAGGTTGCTCAATTGGATAAGATGAAGTTGAATGTAGTAGGAGAATTGAATATGATTCTCATGCAAGTTGCATCGGACCCTAGGATCCAACATATCATCATCATTCAAGTGGCAGATATCCTTGATGCATATGGTCTGATATTAGGTAGGGATTTCACTAAGGCATTAAATGGATATGTGTCAACCGATCATTCTCACATGTGGCTTCCTTAGAAAGGAGTGCCAAACTAGATCAAAATTGAAATGGAACCAAGGCTGAAGTATGTGATTACTAAATATCAAAATACTTCAAATGAGGTATTGGTATCTAAAGCTAGCCTAGGGAATTATGTACTGGTAGCCACCCCCAGGAACCAGGCACAAATGCAATCTTCATGTTGTAGGATGTTCCCAAGGAGCTCACTCAAGAATCTAGTAGTACTAGAGTATTGGTAAAGTCAATAGAAGAGGGGGATGATCAATAAGATGATCATCTTAGCCTGTTGGATAACTTCCAAGAGTTTATTCAAAAATTCATAGAAGACAAAATATAGCTGGGTAGGGATATGAACTTTGAATAATTTCTCCTTCCAAACTGGTGCAGGGTCCACAATGCCTCTCACCCTGAGTTAGAATGTTGTCTATGAAAAAAAATAGTGGAGCAAATAAATAGCTACATTAACCCACCAACAACTATTAGGATAAATGTGCAAAGTGCTCAGGATTATCCTAAGGGTAAAAGGTCGATGTCCCAGGAAGAGTCCCTGAGCAACAATAGACATAATGAAGATGGATCAAAAGGGTCAGGTGTTGTTGGTTGTTGAACGCTCAGATTTGATGGATCTAAGTCCAAGCAAGGAGTTGGGGATAGGTTTAAACTAATTATTCCTAATGGTAAAACTTTCTTCACTACTCATAATTTAGTTCCATTGCACTAATAATGTTGCCGAATATGAAGCCTTAATTCATGGACTATTGATGGCCCTGATAAAGAAGGTCAAGATCTTACAAGTCTTTGGGGACTCCGAGTTGGTAGTTAGGCAAGTCAGAAGGTAGCATTCATGTCATGATAGAAGAATGACCAATTGCAGGCACAAAGTATCAGATTTAATTGAGGGGTCTGATGCTTTTAACATTCAACTAATACCTTGAAGTAAAAATCATATTGTAGATGATTTAGCACAAGTAGCAATCACATTGCAACCCTTGTCACTCTTGGGATTAAATAATTTCATTGTGGAGCTCACTCCAATACCCTTAGTACCTGACAACGTAACCAATTTTCAAGTATTTGAGGACAATAAGCATGTTCTAGATTTCATTACAAGCTCTGATGTTTTCACTGCTCAGAAAATTGATGAAGTAGAGCACTAGGAGGAAAAAATGAACTTGGAAGGAGTCATCAAATTGAAAACAAACAAAATCCCAAGAGGAATGGTACAACTAGAAATAATCTTTGATCTAGACAGAATAAAGGATTAGGAATAATAGAACAAAAAGGATTCCATTAGCAGCCAGTGTGATACATATAATATGGGAACTCTGGATGATGTCAAGAATGTTTTCATTGGGAAGGTGTGTACTCCAGAAGAAAGGAAGGGGATAATAGATGCACTTCATGTATACCAAGATGTCATATCATAGAGCTATGAAGATATGAAGACATATGATACCACAATCATTATGCACCCTATTCCTCTCAAGCCGGGTGCCAAGCCATTTAGGCAAAGACAAAGACCAATTAATGCCTTGGTGGGACCAATTATCCAGAAGGAGATACAAAAATTATTGTCTACTTGCATCATTTTTCCAATCAGACACTCTACTTGGGTTGCTAACTTGGTTCTAGTAAGGAAAAAAAATGGAGAAATCAGACTCTGCATTGACTTTAAAAATCTTAATCATGCCTTAGAAAAGGACAATTACCCTATCCCATCATTAGATGAGGTGTTATAAATTGTAAATGGATCCTAGATGATGTCCTTATTAGATGGATACTCAGGGTATAATCAAGTTATGTTATAGTATGAGGATAGACACAAGATTTCCTTCAACACAAAATTGGGTACCTTTGCCTATAGAAGAATACCTTTTGGATTGATTAAGTAGGAGCTACCTTTTAGAGGGCCATGGGCATTGACTTTAAGGATATTATCGGTAAGTGTATTATCATCTACATGGATGATTTGACTATTTTATCAAAGAAAAGGGGTGATCATATTTTAGATTTATGCAAGGTGTTCTAGAGATGTAGAGAATTTGGTATTTCACTCAATCCTAAGAAATGCATCTTTGGAGTAACCAAGGGGAAGTTGTTGGGCCATGTTATCTCAAAAAAGGGAATATCTATTGATCCCGAATGAATAGAATCCATATTGAAAATCCAAGTTCCAACTAGTAAGGAGATGAAATCTTTCTTTGGGAAAATTAATTTCGTCGGGAAGTTTATTATTGGGTTTGCAAAGATATTTAAACCTTTGAACGCTATGCTAAATTAGGATGCAAACGTTGAATGGAATGATGAAGCAAAAGAGGCATTTGTAGAGATTAAGAGGGCAATAGTTGATCAAGGAAATGAGCACCCTATAGCCTTCATGAGTGATCCATTGAAAGACATAGAATTAAAGTACCCCAATGTGGAAAAACAAGCTTATGCATTGGTCAGAGGTGTGAAGAAGTTCCAACACTACACCTTGAGAAACAAAGTCTTTTCAATAGTGCTAGACCCTGCGGTCAAACTTTTGTTGATGCAGAGTGAGTTGGGAGAGTGAAGGGAAAAATGGGTCACAATGTTATAGGAGTATGACATCGAAATACAACCTATGAAACTTGTGAGAAGGAAAGGATTGACTAAGACCATGGAAGAAATTGGTCTTGATATCATAGCTCTATAGTACCACCTTTAATATGTCTCTCCTGACAAATGGTATGATGATATTGTCTATTACTTACTGAATCAAAAATGTCTTGCTCATCTTAGCATAGTACAACAGAGGGTCTTATGCTTAAAGAGTGAGAACTATATGTTAGAAGGGGCTATCCTATATAAGAAGAACCATGAGGGAATCTACCTTCACTGTCTTGGGAAAGAAGAGGTTTTCTAGGTGATGACAAAATTTCATGATAAGTATGGTACATGCCATGGTTCTAGACTAGCTACTGTACACCAAATATTAAGAGCAGGATATTATTGGCCGACTCTATTTAAGGATTCTCACAATCACGTAAGAACTTTCCATGTATTTCAGACTATAGCTAGCAAGGATAATCATTCAACACTTCTGCTATAGTTAGTGACTAAGGTGAACCATTCATGCAATGAGGATTGGACTTTATTGGTCCAATTAACCCACCTTCTTCTACAAGACAGTTATATTCTTACCATAACTGATTATTTTACTAGATAGACTGAAGTCCTTGCCTGTAAGTAGTGTACTTTTGAGGTAGTGATCAATTTTCTAGAATAAGGTATTATCAATCGTTTTGGTTGTCCAAATGCTTTAGTCTATGATAATGATCCTACATTTTCCTCATTAAAGTTTTTAGGATGGGCATTTGATCATGGCGTCATCATTAAGTTTTCTTCTAACTATTACCCACAAGGAAATGGTTTGGCTAAGTCTACAAACAAGAACCTTTTGAAAATCATCCGCAAACTACTAGAGAGAAATCCTAAGGATTGGCATACCCAACTCATATTTTCTATTTGGGTAGATCGTACTAGACACAAATCCTCCCTAGGAACCTCTCCTTATCACCTTGTGTATGGTCTTGAGCCAGTATTTCCAATCCAGCTAAAAATCCCCACCTCGCAATTTATTAATGATTACTATGATGAAGGGGATACACATGAGGCTCATCTGGTTGAGCTTGTACACCTTGAGGAGAAGAGAGATGAAGTATTATAGAAATTTTTTAAGCACCAAGGAGTTATCAAGAGATGGTTTGATCGAAAAGCCAAGGTGAAAGCATTCAAAATCTCTGATCTGATCTTATATTGGGACAAAGCACATTACAAAAGGGGAGAACATGGAAAATTTGGCAAGCTTTGGCTTGGCCCCTTTTAGATCTCAGAGATATTGGGTGATAATGCTTTCCGTTTGAAGACTCTCACTAGAGAGGATGTCCCATTGCCTATCAATGGGCAATATTTGAAGAATTATTTCCTGGCCTAAGCTATTTTCAGCTCTCCCTTGTAAATAGCTAGTTTAGGTGTTGGTTTCTTTTGGGTTTGCTTTTGCTTTTGTTTTTGTTTTCTGCTTTGGTTGGTTTGGTTTGGTTTGGTTTGCTTTCTAGTTCTGGTTAGTGTAGGTTTTCTTTTTTTTAGGTTTGGGTTTGGTTTTTCTTTTTTTTCTAGTTTTGGGTTCCCCTGTTCTCTTTTGGGAGTGTTGCACCTACCCAACAACCATTGCATTATTAGGGACCGTTCTAAGTATTTCTTTTACAAACTTTAATCATCCTTCTAGGATAGGTTGGTGGAAGTCCTTTATTCAGTGTCACATGTGCTAAATGCTTAAAGTAGATGAGTCCTTGGATTAAGTTAGTTCCAGAATTTGCTTGAGTCTTATACTTACACAAACATCTTAAGAATCTTGAGGCTGTTGAAGGTTCCTTGCAAGGTCTGGTTAAATGAAAAATCCTATTTCTGCTTCACTGCCACTGTGATTCTTAGCCCTGAGTGTGAGCTTCATTGCTCACAGGTTGAAAATGAAAAAAGTAAAAAGAAAAGAATATCAAAAAAGAAAAGAAAAGGAAAATATTGAAAAATCAAAAGAAGTGAATTCAACTTATCAGAAGTATCTGAATATCTCTATCAGGGCTATGGACACCTGATTAGCAGTAGAGCTATGTTTGGGAGAATCACATCGATAACATTTTCCAGGCTATGGATGCCTGACTAGTAGTGAGGCTCTATCCAAGTTGCTATTGAAGTTAGAATCTCTACATAGCTTGACTTGATTGACCTTGGTTCCTTGTAGTAGTTGAGGGAGGTAAATGAACACACCTGCACACACTCGGATTTCAGCACAGGAAGGACCTACTTGTCCATTGGCTTTGAAACTTTGTTTATGGGTGACCTGATGCAAGAACAAAAACCAGAGATTTTGGGTTCTTGATTCCAATTTGTCATCGAAATTCTCTGGAGCATTTTCCCAATGGAGTCGCCATTTTTTGTGCATTTTCATACACACACACCACTAAAAGCAGGGACCCTCTTTTTTTTTTGTTTTTTTTGTTTTCTTTCTTTAGGGTTTTGACCATTTCCGCTTAAGGGATAGGTTCCTTGGTTTTGGTTTTGCTTCACCCAGGAATTCAATGTCTTATCTACACTCAAGGTGTTTTCTTTTTTGGGCAACATCATGATCATAATCTGGCTCTTATAAGTTTTCCTCAATTCAAAATTTCAACTTAAGGCCAAATTGGCTAAGTCAATGAGAAGCCCAAAAAATTTGAGCTCCCTAGGATTACCCAAAGTCTAGTCTTCCCAGAGATTCTGCCTCCCCTCGGATTTTCTGAGTCTATGGTGCCTTCATTTTCCTAAGCTTTTCAAACATCTTTTCAAACATTTATGGCACACACTAGTGGGTTTTTAATGCGAAATGGGGGGATATAATTGAAACTCATGATGCATTCCTTGTCATTTTAACATTGTGTGCATTTGAAACTCAGAGGACTTGCTCCCATCCCACGATTTGTAAAACGCTAGGGTGAAGGTAGTGATTCTTGAGTGGTTGCTATGAAATTTGAAAGCTTTCATCGAATTCCTTCTTCTTGCATGTCATTCCAAGGTAGGTCATCTTTTGTCTCCATGGTGACTTGAATGCATTTTGGGCTTGATGGTCAGGTTATTATAGAATATATGTTGATCATTTCATGAGAGGTTTTAAGTGATTTCATTTGTTGCTTCATTATCATTGATAAGGGTTTCTCGTTGCTTCAAAGGTGCATGCATTGGATTCTGTTTGTTGCATTGATTTGAATGGGATACTAGGGATTGGTAAAGTCTTCAGGATTTTCCCTTTTGATTGTGCTTTCTTATTGAAATTAGGATCTTAGGGTGTTGCTCTATGTTGAAACTCAACTTAGAAACCCTAGTTTCTCAAATGCCCTAGTTTCAAGCTATAAATTTGATAAAAAAAAATGAATAATGATTAAGAGATTGTTGTGTGAAGTGTTAGGTTTAAACCAACATGGGGAGTCAACATGAATTCAACTAGGTAAAATGATTATGATTCATCTTTTTAACACACGACAAGTTCAACACTTAGAAAAATTTCAAGCTAGAATGAATCACCGGAGATTCTAAGGTAGCTCGGATTTTTTGAGCCTTAATCTACTTGAAGAATCTGGCTCCCCTTGAATCTCTTGAATCCTTTGCAACCTCAAAATCTTGAAACAAAGAGTATGAGAAAAAATGATTGCAATTTCATTTTCAACAAAGAGGGAATCTCGCACTTAGTAAAATTTTGAGTTTGAATCACTTTTGGAAATTTTGAGGTAGCTCAAATTTTCAGAACCTTAATCCACCTGGAGAATTTGACCTCCCTCGAAACCTTTAAATCCCTCGAACCTATGAATCTATGATGCATGTGATAAGTTGAACTTTTAGGTATATGGTTTGGAACATGATCTCAGATAAATAATGACAACAATGCATGAGCTTTATTATGTCGAGACCTCCATAGAACTCCTTAGGATTCATTGATTGAGAGTAAAGGTACACATTTGGTGAACCATCAGAGAATCTGGCCAAGCTCATAATTCTCGAGCTCCAATCTAGTCAAAGAATCTACCTTAAGGTGGAATTTTTGAGATTTCTTTAATGATTCCAAATTCCAAGTTTTGATAATAAATGAGCTTGCAAATGAGGTAATGTGATATTCATTAATGAAATTTTGTTTCACATGAGCAATTTGCATGTTTAAATATGAGATTCATTTGTATGATTTTTGGATAATCTAACAATGGAATCTCTTTAAGTGGGTAGTCTACTTTACATTTCCATTTGGGTTCATATTATCATTATGATTTCCATTTAGTGGTATTATTTTGGCATATATTGATAAATCTCACTGAATGAATGACATGTATTGTTGAGTTATGTTGTTATGTGCATATGGGTGATTATGGATTTCTCTAATAGATGTAGGCAGAGTTGAGCCCTGACAAGACATGCAAATCAAAAGTTGTTGCAATACAAGAAGAGGTGAAAAAGAGAGTTGGGAGAATGAAGTATGATTTCAAGGGTATATGGCTAGAATCCAGGATCTCTTCTAGCCAGGCTAAGATTACAGATACAAATATGGAGCATGTGGATTATAATGAATTTCAACAAAGGATGTTTGGAAATGCACCCAACAAATTGGCACATATCCTTACTCACATTGGCCTAGCCCAAGTAGCAGGGTTCCCACCCACACAATTGTGCCATAAATTGTTTTTAGAATGTGGAAGTTACTATGATTCTGACAAGAGGATCATAGTTAGACCTCAAGGTAGAGTCATGGATAATCTCACCAAGGAATCCATAAAAAAAGTGTTTAACATTGCCTCACATCACAAACTCATTGAGGAGTAAATATTGGGGAGGAAATAAAGTTCTATGATGAAGATCCCAACAGAGCCTTGGACATAATGAACAGTTCCTATATATTGAATCCTAAACCAAATTATTCCAAAGTGCCTAAGCAGTTACATAGAAGTGATTTCAAGCTTGAGTAAAATGATGCGATAACCCTCTTGGGTAGAGTAATGGGGATGGAAGAGGCTCACCTTTTTCACATTTGGATGTTTTATCCCTTCACAAAAATCATGGGTGGAAAGCATTACCATTGGGCCAAGATCATAAGCAATAACTTGGATGTGCAACTAAGGAGTGTGCAGGATACTAATAGGTTCATAATGACCTCCTTTCTTGTATATATGTTAGCAAGCAAAACTAGGTACAAAGGTCTTAGTTACAAAGGAACCTTGGGAAAAGATAAGATATGTGATATCTACACATAATTACAGTACAAAACAACAAACTACGGGAGATCCAATGATGCATTCTTTATGTATATTCCCAGGTTACTACAAGATGCCCTCCATATTTGAATTTCTTCTAATGCAATGGACCTAATTAAACAATATGGGAAATGGTTTATTAAATTCCAAAGATTCACATATATCAGGATACGAGGGTCTCCTATTGTCCCTACTAGATTGCCAAGATACCCAACCAAAAAACTCATACTATTGGAGTTAACAAAGAAGATGGTATCATTCGAGGCAATCCTAAAAAAAGACTTGCATAAGAAAGGGTTAGGGAAAAAATTCCCATTGAGAATTGGAATGCTAGAGGCATTCCCCTCAATCCAAAGTGCTCAATATTTTGAGAATGAGATGGCACAATTTGAGCTATATTCCCACACTAACAAGGATAACTTTGATCCTTATGGAAAATCTCAAAAGCAAGCTAACAGAGAATTCAGGCACAAGGATCATATTGAGGATTATTGGACTAATTTTTGTGATGAGTTTGAAGTTATCAAGAGAAGGTTCTCCAAGCTACCCCTTAATTTGACAAGGCTCTATAGGGTAATAGAGGTACCAGACCAAATTAAAGATGATGAGTTAGATCTAATTTAGCAACATGATTATGAGTCTTACAAGAATAAACCTCTACCTCCAGTGTACTGGTCAAAAGAAGAAGTGATATACCTAGACCAAGTAACAAAACTAGTAAGGAAATATTCAAGGCTTTGTGTCAAACACAAGGTGCTGGAACTAGAAGAAGAGGGTACTAAGTTCACCTATGACCTAATGGGGGATCTAGAATTCCAATTTGAAGAGGAAGAAAAAGTTGATAAAGGTGGCATCACAGAGCCTCATGATGGAGATGGTCAAGAGGAAGAAAGATCTCTTACAATGAAGAGAAGAACCAGGAGTCAAACACAAGCCAAACATGTTGAAAAATAGTTGTTAGAAACTCAAGGGAGGACAACTGAGAGGGGGAGGTGAATCAATTGTCACCGAATTTCAAACTTTATTCAACTTATTAACCTTATTCTCAAATCTGATCATTAATCATGAAAGCATAAATGAACAAAACATCAGAACCACACATAATACGAAGATTTTTTATGTGGAAACCCTGTTAGGGGAAAAACCATAGTGGAGATCAATCCATAAGATTATACCCTATTAAAATTATAAGGAATTATGAATGGAGAATGCACATGCATTCAGGCACCCTTCCTAGAGCTTACTGCTCAAAAATAAAATATGATTACTACCCAAAGGAAGTGATGCAGAGGGTATGGGACTTTTGGAAACACACAATGATTTCAAGGATTTCAATGAAGCAGTCTCAAATCTCTTCTAGGCACCCTTGTGGAGATAAGCCTCAATAATGCACTTATGACTCAAAACATTCTCCTATGGACCCAAACCCTAGGAATTTTATTAAGAGATGCAAAAAAAATTGTCTCGACTGGTTTCAAGCCCCAAACCTCTGACTTAAACACAAACTCACTTTTTGCACCTTGACTAGGCTTCTAGCCCAACTAGGCCTCCTGCGATGATTTTTTGAATTTGCACTCAAACTTTCCAAAGGAACCTCCAAAATAATGATTGAAACAAGTGTGGTTTGTGATGATACATAACATACTAGATTCTTGATGGCACTTGTTTTGGAGCACACCAATCAAAAATCTGTTGTTTCCTCAAATTTAGGCCTAATTAGCCCTCTTTTTCAAAGAAACCCCTCTTTAAACTCAAACCCTAACCATGAATCTTTCATCAGTCTCCTAAAATGACTCAAAACCAAGGAATCCAAGTTTTTAGACCTCTATGACACCTCTAACATGCTCCAGCACAAACCCCTCCTCAACTTGCCTCAAAAACTAGGGCTTCTTGAAAACTAACCTTCCAATCACTTCCAGAACTTGCTCATTGACTCTACACCATTAGGAAAAAATATTTATTTGATCCAAACTCAAAAACATGCCCCTCATTAAGGCAGATCTTCTACTGCTACACCCTAGCCTCCATCTTCAAGCATTTCTCACAATGAAATCTTGGTGTACACCGTTTGATTCTTCTTTCCTGCACTTTATATTGTTATTCCAGTATGGTACATGTTAAATATGACCCATTTCACAAGATATATTCATAAACTCCCATGAAATGGATCATTTATCCATGAAAAACCCTCAAACTAGTGTAAATTCTATGTTCTTTTTTAGGACAGTCAATATAAAATGAAAATAAATTAATTATCACAGCTTTCAAAGCCTTCAATGGTGTTAAAATATGTAAACACAAACTCCTAAAGCATCCTACTGGACATAGATTCAATAGAGATCAAGTATTTAACAAAAGAACACCATAAAAATGCCAAAAAACTGTGTTTTTCACTATTTCCATAAAACAGTCCGTACAATACTTTCTCCAAATGCCTAAACTCTGTACAAATGAATATTTTGGGGTTATAGAACCATTCCCCAACTGATCCAACCGTTTAGAATTGATTAAGTTGCATAATTACCTCTAAAACACCTAAAACTCCTTTTCCCGCCTAAAGTGAAATTCAAAAATCTGAATTTTACAATCTTGAAATTTATTAAAATCTACCACCTAAAAACAATTGGATCTTGAATATCCAACTTTATTTGACCTACTTAAAGCATTATATTACTAATTAAAGCCCTATAACATGATAATCCCAATTGCATAGCATTTTGGTCCTAGGATCCTTATCAAGACCCTTAGGACAGTTGACTACTTTCAAGTTCTTTCCCATTTCAAAAGCCATTATAGGCTTCAAAAGATTATAGTTGATGTTTTGATATGTTGGATAGGTCCTTCTGACCCTTGCAACCTCATGATCCTTGAAGAGCTCCTTGAAGGCCTTGGGTGCTCCTGCACCATTCTCCCCGAGAAAGAAAGATTTGTTGCCCCAAGAAGTGTCCCATGTGTTGCCACCAAAAGACCCCTTGCTCTCATATGTTTTCATCTTCCAATGAGAAGGTATGTAGTCTCCCAAAGTCACTGTCTTCCTCTTCTGCCAATCTGCACTCTTGATAGAATCAAAACATTGATGAAACTGCCCTCTTAGCTGTTTGATCACAACCTGCCCTTGTACCCTGTTTCTGCCTTCATTCCCCTGATTTCCTTGTGAAAAGATACCATCACTATCACCCTCAATTATAGGGCATTCAATTCCTACAACCTTAATACTGTCCAAGTCCCACAAATTCTGATTTTTAGGACCGTGTGGTTCAAATCTATGCTGCAACTTACTATTTATCAACCAACTAGTATCTTCCTCAGTCCTACCCTACTCATTTACATGCAAATGCTTCTCAAAATAGATTACAAAGTTCTCATTAGACTGCTCCAAAGGAAAAGGAACCAATTTATATCTACTAGCATCTTTATGCACCAAATATGTATTATGGAATCCATCATGCAACGTCCTTCTAGCATACTGCCATGGTCTTCCCAAGATGATATGACCACAAGTCATTGGAATGACATCACAAAGCACCCTATCATGATATGATCCAATTGAGAAATCAACAAAAGCTCTCTTACCAATCTCTACATGATGTCCTTGAGTTATCCAAGTGGCCTTATAGGGAGTAGGGTGATCAAAAGTTTCAATCCCTAACTTGGTTATCATATCAAGTGAAACTAAATTGCTATGTGACCCTGAATGTATGAGCAATCTGCAGATCTTACCATGACTCAAACAATTTGTCTTGAAAATAGTTACCTTTGGTTCTTGATGAAGTCTTTCTCCTTGCTTGACCATAAGAAACTCACCATTAGTCACAGGGTTTGTCATGAATGTTTTTGACTCCTCCTTCTTGTCTTCTTCTTATTGTACCAAGTTAGCTCTCCTATCTCTGCCTTTATCAGCTTGTTCCCATTTAGGACACTTGAAGGAAGGATGCCCTTGTTCATTGCAATTGAAACATCTACCTGTGAATGGGCCTCTACCTTGTCCAAATATGCCTCCTCCTCTTGGAGTGTATCCACCTCTTTGATATCCACCTCTTTGATCAGAAAATACTTCTTTGCCCTTGTCATTGCTGCTCTTATCATTGATGCCTTGTCCTTGTTCTCTATTACCTCTGCCCTTGTTTGAACTACCTCCTCTTCCACCATTGTTTGATCTTTCTTGCTTCCTTTTCACCTTTTCTTCTGCTCTAATGGCCAACTGAAAACATTCTCCCAATGTCCTTGGAAATTGCAAACCAATCTCATCTTGTAGATTGTACCTCAAGCCATTGATGTACCTGGCTATTTTCTCATCCTCTTCTTCATAACCTCCTCTAATATTAAGCTTGTGAAATTGCTCAGTATAGGACATCACATCCATGTCCTTTTGCTTTAAATTCTGCCTCATCCTTTTCACATGAATGGTATAATCAGATGGTAGGAATTGTTCTTTGACCAAACTCTTCATCCTTGCCCATGTAGAAACTTTTTCCAATCCTTTAGCCATCCTATCATTCTGAAAACTAGTCCACCATGTCAATGTTGTGCCTCTCAACTTGGTTTTGGCAAACTTAACCTTCCTCTCTTCATCCATCTCCTCAAACTCAAAATAGTTCTCTAAGGCATCAAGCCATCCCAACACCTCTTCACTATCCATCTTCCCTTGATAGATAAGCAAGTCTATGTGACTCTTTCCTCCATGACCTTGTACTGCCTTCAACAATCTCAGTAACTTCCTTTCCTCAAGGTCTTCTATCTCATCTGCTGCTTGTTCTTGATTTACCCTCACAGGCTCTTCATCTTCATCATTGTCTTCTTGGTCTTCTTGGTCTTCTCTCCTCCTATTCCTCTCAAGGTTATTTATCCTTGATTGCATGGTCTCTCTCTCCCTTCTCCATAGCTTTCTTCTCTTGCTCTAGCCTGCTCTCTTGCTGCTTCTTGTTCTCTTCTTTCCCTTCTCTCCCTTTCCAAGATTTCCTTTAACTCCTTTAACTCTCTTGCCAATTGATTTTTTGGTGCCATTGTTTTTTCTTCAATCCCTAAAGGACCTACTTACTACTCTGATACCACTCTAATGCAGAGGGTATGGCACTTTTGGAAACACACAATGATTTCAAGGATTTCAATGAAGTAGTCTCAAATCTCTTCTAGGCACCCTTGTGGAGATAAGCCTCAATAATGCACTTATGACTCAAAACCTTCTCCTATGGACCCAAACCATAGGAATTTTATTAAGAGATGCAAAAAAACTTGTCTTGACTGGTTTCAAGCCCCAAACCTCTGACTTGAACACAAACTCACTTTTTGCACCTTGACTAGGCGTCTAGCCCAACTAGGCCTCCTGCGGTGATTTTTTGACTTTGCACTCAAACTTTCCAAAGGAACCTCCAAAATAATGAATGAACCAGATGTGGTTTGTGATGATACATAACATACTAGATTCTTGATGGCACTTGTTTTGGAGCACACCAATCAAAAATCCGTTGTTTCCTCAAATTTAGGCCTAATTAGCCCTCTTTTTCAAAGAAAACCCTCTTTAAACTCAACCCCTGACCATGAAACTTTCAGAAGTCTCCTAAAATGACTCAAAACCAAGGAATCCAAGTTTTTAGACCTCTATGACACCTCTAACATGCTCCAGCACAAACCCTTCCTCAACTTGCCTCAAAAATTAGGGCTTCTTGAAAACTAACCTTCCAATCACTTCCAGAACTTGCTCATTGACTCTACACCATTAGGAAAACATATTTAGTTGATCCAAACTCAAAAAAATGCCCCTCATTAAGGAAGATCTTCTGCTGCTACACCCTAGCCTCCATCTTCAATCATTTTTCACAATGAAATCTTGGTGTACACCGTTTGATTCTTCTTTCCTGCACTTTATATTGTTATTCCAGTATGGTACATGTTAAATATGATCCATTTCACAAGATACAGTCATAAAATTCCATGAAATGGATCATTTATCCATGAAAAACCCTCAAACTAGTGTAAATTTTGTGTTCCTTTTTAGGACAGACAATATAAAATGCAAAGAAATTAATTATCACTACTTTCAGAGCCTTCAATGGTGTTAAAATATGTAAACACAAACTCCTAAAGCTTCCTACTGGACATAGATTCAATAGAGATCAAGTATTTAACAAAAGAACACCATAAAAATGCCAAAAAACTGTGTTTTTCACTATTTCCAGAAAACAATCCATACAGTACTTTCTCCAAATGCCTAACCTCTGTACAAATGAATATTTTGGGGTTATAGAACCATTACCCAACTGATCCAACCGTTTAGAATTGATTAAGTTGCATAATTACCTCTAAAACACCTAAAACTCCTTTTCCCGCGTAAAGTGAAATTCAAAAATCTGAATTTTACAATCTTGAAATTTATTAAAATCTACCACCTAAAAACAATTGGATCTTGAATATCCAACTTTATTTGACCTACTTAAAGCATTATATTACTAATTAAATCCCTATAACATGATAATCCCAATTGCATAGCATTTTGGTCCTAGGATCCTTATCAAGACCCTTAGGACAGTTGACTACTTTCAAGTTCTTTCCCATTTCAAAAGCCATTATATGCTTCAAAAGATTATAGTTGATGTTTTGATATGTTGGATAGGTCCTCCTGACCCTTGCAACCTCCTAATCCTTGAAGAGCTCCTTGAAGGCCTTGGGTGCTCCTACACCAGGAAGGCACACTGTCTTATAGAAAGGTTTTGATTAAATCCATCAAACTTTGAACTGAGAATAGTAGCATCTGCTAATGCTTGGTTATAGTTCTGGTTAAACACATGAACACTTCTTCACTCTTCACTCTTTTTCTCTCTCTGCTTTTCCTTCAAATGATCTAAAATTTATTCACACACAAGACTCTTACACTTCACACACACATGCCTTCAAATGAAAAAACAATCACTCTTATACATCCACAACAAGAAATTACATCGCTATAAGTCAGCTCCAAAGAAATAATAAAATGAATATAAATAGTCGGCCCAAATCAATAAAGATTATGCATGAAAATCAACCAAGGTCGGTCACAACATAGTGAAGACCAAAAATAACATCCTCAAACATGAACCAATTCAATTAATTACTCCTTGAAGATCCACAAAACGCTTCAACACCTTGTCGACCAAGAACATGAAAAACATGAACACGCAAGAGAAAATATTGGATCACAAGCACAACGATCAATGCAGATGTGCAACACAGATAGAGTACAAAATAGAAAAATCCAAAAGTATCATGAAACATCAAAGAAGCATCCACAACAACTGAACTTATTGTAATCACATGATCTTCATTCAGGAACACAAACTAAAGTAACAGAAAAACTGTCAGAATACAAATCTTCATAACTCGATCAAATCTTCATGTAGATCTCTAAAACTTGACGTGGATAAACTAGATATACTCAACAAGAAACCCTTTAGTTCATAACCTCTAAACATCAATTTAATTATCACACCAATAGAAATAGCTTCACTTCACCACTGACAACTTGTAGCACTTCTTATTACAATTTTCTCAATATCCTTGACACAAACAACTTCTAATGTAACAATGCTAATAGTGTTGACATCAATGACAACCACATATCAAAAACACAACAAAACATCCAACAATCTCCCCCTTTAGCATTGATGGCAATACATGAAGTGAAAAATACCATCAACACAGCTACACTTACTCCCCCTTAGGTTCTGACTCTTCTTTCCTCAACTCTTCTCCCCCTTTGAAATCAATGGAAAATATTTCTTCTATGCAAGCTCTGAACCACATATTTGAACACTTAAACTTCTAAACATCTGACTACTCCCCCTGAGTAGCAGGCACTACAACATCAATCTGGATCAAAATATGATCATGAAATGCACAGATTGATGCAAATCAATGCATCCTTAGTTCTGATTAGGAGGGGTAATCACCCCTAACTTCGCTCTGAGATACTCAAAAGTATCCTTAGGCAATGGCTTGGTAAATATGTCTACAATCTACTCCTTAGTAGGAACATACTCCAATCAAACTTCTGTTTTCACTTACTTTCTCTCTCAAAAAGTGAAACTTGATAGATATATGCTTGGTTTTGGAATGAAGCACCAAATTCTTAGAAATTTTAATAGAACTTGAGTTATCATAGATATATCAATAGGATCATCATACACAACTCTGATATCCTTCAACATTTTTTTCATCCATAGTACTTGAGTACAATTATTAACAACAACGTATTATGCCTCTATAGTAGATAAAGAAATAGCATTCTCCTTTTTGCTTAACCATGAAATCAACTTCTTTCCCAAGAAAAATGCTCCATCACTAGTACTTTTCCTGTCATTCATAGATCCTTCCCAATCAACATCAGTAAAGGCACTCAAAGTAAGATCATCTTTAGGATACCATAAACCAAAATCAATTGTCCCCTTCAAGTATCTAAAAATCCTCTTCACAATAGTCACATGAGATTCTTTAGGATCAGCTTGAAATCTAGTAACAATACATACAACATTCATGATATTTGTAGACACATAAAAATGACCTAGACCCACAAACCACATTTTTCTATGTCTTACCATATTTTGTCTATAATCCAAATTCAACTATTAATTAAATAATTCTTAATTATTTAATTAATTCACATCTTTTATTCCTCTTGATTATTTAAATAAATAAATTATATTTATTTATTTAAATACGTCTCTAATTGTCTAATGTCTTTCTATAATTAAATAAATTCTTAAATTTATTTAATATCTTGGTCCATTATTTTCCTTCTGAATATTTAAATAAATAAACTTTATTTATTTATTTAAAAACGTCTTTAATTCTTTATGTCCTCGTATAATTAAATAAATTCCTATAATTTATTTAATTATTATCCACCTTATCCATTTCCTCCATAATTAAATAATTACTATTAGTTATTTAATTATCTCCTTGGATTTTTCTAATATTAAATAAAATCATTTATTTAAAATTGACCCACTTTCTAATTTTTTGTCACATGACTCCACCTTTTTGAATTAAATTAATTTTTAATTCAAAATAACAACTTTGCTCTATAAATTGAATAATTTCTAATATTATTTTATTTTCTAACTCTTTCTTTTTCCACGTCAATCTTATCTCTTTGTCATATGTAATCTTGTCCCTTGATTTGATTTTCTTAAATCAAATCTTAGCCATTCATCTTTTCTAATTGAACCCTAACACTACTTGCTAATTGTCTTATTGAATCTTGTCCATTCATTCTAGGGAATTTTTTCATTCTCAATCTTGGTCATCCATCCAAAATTGCATTTTCTATAAAATGCTAATTTTTCTCTCATTTGATCTCATGTCATCTTGTCATCTCATACTCTTGCACTCTTGTCATTTTTTCATAGGAATATTCACATTTCATTTGGCATATTTAGTCATAGACTATAGTTGCATGCTTGCATAGTAGTGCTTCTTCATATCAAATCCTTCAATGTTTTCTTAGGGCTTATCAAAGACATTAATTTTCACACATAAGATCTCAGGGAAATATCATATTTCCACAAAGTTAATAAGGTGTAATGGAGGTCAACCATGGAGAATGAAGATATTGGGTGAGATCTATCCTTTTGTTTTCATTTATTTTCCTTTTCACTTCATTACTTTATTTGGGTTTTTGTGTTTATGATCTAACCACGCTAACCTGAGAATTTCCCATTGATACAATATCAAGCCTAGTTTGAGTCAAATAAATCAATCCTCCAATCATTGATCTGTATCTAGTTTTATTTTCCTTCAGAGAATCATCATCAGTTTTCAACTTGCATCTGGTCACCATAGGTGTACCAACTGGATTTGAATCTTCCATACCAAATTTCTTCAACAATTCTTTGACATAATTGGATTGAGATATAAAGATCCCTTTATCTAACTGAGTAATTTGCAATCCCAAGAAGAATTTCATCTCTCCAATCATTGACATCTCAAACTCATTTTGCATCTCATTAGAAAACTTCATACACAAGTTATCATCTCCTCCAAATATGATATCATCAACAAAAACTTGCACAAGTAAATCTTTATCATCATTCTTGAAATTCATATTACTATCAACAGTACCTTTGTTAAATCCAAGCTTCACCAAGTACTTATCCAATCTGGTATACCATGCTCTAGGGGATTTTTTGAGTCCATACAATGCTTTCTTCAATCAACAAACCATATCTCCCTAATCAGTCAACTGGAATCCATCAAGTTGTTCAACATACACTTCTTCCAAATTTCCATTTAGAAAAGTAGACTTGACATCCATTTGATAAACTTTGTAGTATTTGTAAGCAACATAAGCAAGAAATAATCTCACAGCTTCAATTCTAGCAGCAGGGGCAAAGGTTTCTTCAAAATCAATACCTTCCATCTATGAATATCCCTTACATACCAGTCTTGCTTTGTTTCTAACCACTTCACCTTGTTCATTTAGTTTGTTTCTAAAGACCCATTTAGTTCCAATTAAATTCTTATCCTTAGGTCTGGGAACAAGAATCCATGTATCATTCTTTTCAATTTACTGTAGTTCCTCTTTCATTACTTCAACCCAATGTTCATCTTTGCATGCTTCGTTCACATTGTTAGGCTCAGTCTTTGAAATCAAACAATATTCTTCTGCAATCTTTCTCCTAGTCTAGACACCTTTTTTCTTATCACCAATAATTTGATCTTTTGAATGATCCAACCTTACATATCTTGGAGTCTTCTTAGAATGTTCTTCAACTTCAAGCTCTTCTGATCTCTCTTCTATTCTTCCACCAGTTTCTCCTTCCTCTTGATCTTCTTGATTCACTGGAATGATTTGGACTTGACTTGAAGTCTGACCTTTGTATGTACTATCATTCTGATCATTAGAATCATATCCATAGGTTCTGGTTAGTGTACCAAAGTCTTCATCAACCTTAACATTTTCACTCTCAACCATTTTCTTCAATCTCTTATTGTAACACCAGTAGGCCTTACTTTTAGTAGCATAACCCAAAAAAATTCCTTCATCACTCCTAGCATAAACTTTTCCTATATCTTCATCTCTTTTGATATAACACTTGCTTCCAAAGATCTTGAAATATCTAACATTAGGTTTTTGACCAATCCATAGCTCAAAAGGAGTCTTACCAGTATCACCTTTGATTTGTACCCAGTTAAGTGTGTACACAACAATACTCACAACTTCTCTCAAGTAGATATGAGGTACATTTCCTTCCAACATCATGGTTCTAGCAACATCTAGAACTATTATGTTCTTCCTTTCCACAACTCCATTTTGTTGAGGGGTTTGCGGTGCAAATAACTCTCTTTATTCCATATTTTTCACAAAAAGAATTAAACTCACCGAAAGTGAATTCACCACCTCTATCTGATCTCAGAAATTTAATCTTTAGACCTATCTTTATCTCAACCATAGCCTTAAAAATCTTGAAATTTTCCAGAGCTTCAAATTTCTCCCTTAATAAAGTAGCCCACATCATCCTTGAATAGTCATCAATAAGCAACATGAAGTACCTATATCCTTGTAAAATTCTAGTTCTAGCAGGACCACACAAATCAGTATGCACAAGATCCAACAATCCATTTGAATTTTGCATATCTAATTAGTAGATTTCATCAGCTTAGGAAGATCTCTCATGGCCTTAGTGGAACTTATCTTGACAATATTATCAAAGTTAACATGACACATTCTCCTATGCCACAACCATCTTTCATCAATTTGAGAAATCAAACAACTTTTACTAGCAACACTCAAGTGGAAAATATTACCTTTTGTTTTTGTACCTGATGCAATCACATTTCCAGAATTTCCCAATATTTTGCACTTACCATCCATGAACTGAAGATTGTATCCTTATCAACCATCTTTCCAACACTTAAAAGATTATGCTTCAAACCTTCAACATACAAGAAATCATCAGTATTATGCTTACCATCAAGAGAAATGCTTCCTCTTCCATGGATCACGCTAGTTGTATTATCACCAAATCTCACAACACCACCATCATACTTTTCCAAATTCACAAACTTACTTTTATCTCCTGACATATTCAATGAGAACAACCACTGTCAATTACCCATTCATCTTTCTCTTCAACTCGACCAGCTAGGGCTTTCTCCACATTTGTACAACTAGAAAATTTAGTAGACACTGGATTATTTTCCTTGATAGCAATAAAAAAAAAATCATCTTCAATTGCATTTCCTTTGTCAGATTCATCATTTGTCACATCTTCATCAGCAACATAGTAACACTTCTTTTGGAATTTAGGCTTGTTAAATCTTGGCTTGGAAACTCTCTCAGGACACCTTGATGCAAAATGACCTATCTTATTGCAAGAGAAACATTTAATAAGAAACTTTCCTTTGTACTTACCTTGTACTTTGGCTTCTCTTTTCACAATCAATGCTTCAAGTTCTTCAAGCTCTCTTTCTTCTTCATCGATCTATCTCATTTCATCCTCATACTTGAATGTCTTTCTAGATGAAATTTCACCTAGATCATATCTCTATCTATATCTTCCGGAAGTGGTGGACTTGAATGTAGATTCAACCTTAGGAAGTGCATCACCAAATTCACTCAACTCAAAAGTATCAAGCTTACCAATCAACATATATTTGGTAACATTTGTTATAGTCTAGAATTCTTCAATAGAACTCGCCTTGACTTTGTAAGAATCAAGCAAGGATCTAAGCACTTTAGTAATAATTTCTGATTCGTCTATCTATCCACCAACACATCTGATACCACACACAAGTTCATTCACTCTTTGCATGAAAGTAGTAACATTTTCATCATCACCCATTTTCAACTTTTCATATTTCCCTTTCAGACTTTGTAGCTTGGAAATCTTCACATTAGCATCACCTTCATACAAGGTTTCAAAATTTTTCTACATCTCACAAGTAGTCTTCAGATCCATCACATTTGTCATCTCAGTATTAGTCAGAGCACTCAACAATGCCTCCTTATCCATGATATTATACTTATCATAAGTATTATTCAATGGAATAACATATCTATTACTTGTAATGCTCCAGTAGGGTTCACCAATGCATCTTAGATGGCACTCCATTCGAGTCTTCCATAAAGAACAATTTTTTCCATAAAATCTAGGACTATCCTTCTTATAAGTTGCATCCCAGATCACCTCAAGCTCTGATACCAATTGTTGGCAACTCAACGACAAACAACTAAGAGGGGGGTGAATCAGTTGTCACCAAATTTCAAAATTTATTGAACTTATTAACCTTATTCTTAGATCTGATCATTAATCATGAAAGCATAAATGGACAACACATCAGAATCAGACATAAGACCAAGATTTTTTACATGGAAACCTTGTTAGGGGAAAAAGCACGGTGGAGATTAGTCCACAAGATTATACCTTGTTAAAAGTATAAGGAATTATGAATGGGGAATGCACATGCATTCAGGCACATTGCCTAGAGCTCACTACTCAAATACAAAATAGGCTTACTTCCCAAAGGAAGACACACTATCTTATAGAAAGGTTCTGATTGAATCCATTAGACTTTGAACTGAGAGAAGTAGCATCTGCTAATGCCTGGTTATAGTTCCGGTTAAGCACATGAACACTTCACTCTTCTTCTCTCTCTTCTCTACCTTCAAATGATCTAAACTTTATTTGCACACATGAATCTTACACTTCATACACACATGCCTTCAAATGATAAAACAATCACTCTTATATATTCGCAACAAGAAATTTCATCGCTATAAGTCGGCTCCAAAGAAATAATAAAATGAATATAAATAGTCATCCCAAATCAATAAAGATTATTCATGTGAATCAACCAAGGTCGGTCACAACATAGTGAAGACTGAAAATAACATTCTCATACATGAAACACTTCAATTAATTACTCCTCGAAGATCCACAACATGTTTCAACACCTTTTCGGCTAAGAACATGAAAAACATGAACACACAAGAGAAAATATCATATCACGAGCACAACAATCAATGTGGACGTGTAAAAAAAAATAGAGCATGAACTAGAAATATCCACAAGCATCATGAAACATCATAGAATCATTTGAAGAAATTGAACTTACTGGAATCACATGATCTTCATTCAGGAACACAAATCGAAGTAACAAAAAAACTATTAGAATACAAATCTTCACGCGGATCTCTGAAACTTGACATGGACAAACTAGATATACTCAACAAGAAACCATTTAGTCCACAACCTCTGAACATCAATGTACTGATCACACCAACAAAAATAACTCCACTGCACCACTAACAACCTATAGCACTTCTTATTACAATTTTCTCAATATCCTCAACATATATAGCTTCTAATGCAACAATGCTAATAGTGTTGACATCAATGACAACCACATATTAGCAACAAAACACAACATCCAACAACAATCTCTTAAGAAAAATAAATCCTTTAAGGCTGGCACTACAATTGAAGAAGGAGAAACTTCACAGCTAGTTAAGAAAAGGAAGTTGGTCATAGAGGGTCAAAAGGCAGCCAAGGCTAGAAAGGCCAACATTGCTACTGATGTAGCTACTTCAGCCAAGGTTGGGGATGTAGAAATTTTAGGGGAGAAGCCTCAAGTTTATGTTACGAGAAATTATCCTAAGCACAAAACTTCCCCAATAATAGAAGTAAAGACTATTGAAAAGGAGGTGCAGATTGAAGAGGAACCTATAGATGATAGTGCAAAGAGAGCAACTACAGAAAGTAATTCCCCTCCTCCTTCTCCTCCTCACAATACACTAATCCCAAAGGAGGAAATTAATGAGGAAGGCAACATATCAAATGACCTTGGGAAGCATGAGTCTAAAGATGAAGAGACCTCTACTCCCAGAAGTGGGGAATGGCAAAAGTTCATGGAGGAAATTGGGAAATCAACCTCTGGAGCTTAGAGCAAGAACGTTGAATTTGAAGTGACTCAAGAGATGCCAACCAAATCTCTAGAGAAGGAAATGGTAAATGAGCAAGGAGATCAACAAGAAGTAGAAAAGAATGCAGAAGAAATTGGTGATAGTCCAACCCAGGACAAGGCTGAACAAGAAGCTCCTTCCATTGACATAGAGATAGAGCATCCTATTGTTCCAAATTGGCTAGAAAAGAGGCTTAGAAAAAAGCCAATTATAGTTTAAGAAGAGAATCCTAGTTGGGATAAGTTCTTAGAACAATGAGGACAACCTAAGGAAAGGAAAAGAGCGAAATCTGTCTCTAAGTTCTCAAGGGATGAACTCAATAAAAAAGTTGTTCATGTAGTTGTTCTTGCAAATAATAAATACAAAGATGAAGTAAGGCCCATAAATTATAAGGTATGAACAATCAATTTGGGTCCCTCTACCAAGGAGGAAGAGAAAGAATAGTTCCAGGAATTATCTTAGACTATTTTGAGAAGGTTAGACAAGAAAATTGAGGAGAAAGAGAAGTTGCAAAGGAAACTCAATGATGTGTATAAATATGTTGAGCATTTGATGAAACCTTTGTAAATATATGGCAATGAAGGCTCCTTAATTCTATAGGGATTACTACCGAAGGAGGCTGTCTTAGAAATTGAAAAGTTGAAGTCCTCAGTTTACAACACTCAAAAATGGCTACATGTCAGCAAAAGAGGTGATGAATCCATTGAATATATTTTTAACATCCATGCCAATTTTGTTGAATTCTTAGAATATACCTCTCAATTTGCTGCTGACTGTAACAAGACTGGTGAATCTATTATGCGGGAGTTAAAGAAAATTTTATAGGTACCTAAAGAGGAATGAGCTCAAACGAAGATCTTTACTTCTGATGATATCAGTAAAGTGATGGAGTGGCTAGAAGTGTGGAACTACAAGAAGGAACTTCTCTCCAAGGCACTAAAGAAAATAATGAAGCTGTAGGGAAAAATGAAAGAAATATATGATAACTGTATCACCTTTCTGGAAATTATGACTAGGAGGAGAAAATTTGGGCAGAAAAATATGAACATCAGTTGATTGCAGGCATGGTGGCATGAAATTTATGCTCCATTTGATAGTTCTTCCATTTCCAAGGATCATTTGGAGGATGCAACTATCTATATTTCTAAGTTGGACAAGTATCATGAATTGCAAGTTGAGTGGAATAAGATGATGCCTAAATATGTTGATGAGTTAAAAACTCGTAAGTTAAGAATCAAATTTATTCCAACTCCAAATCCATTTAACATGGGAGAAATATTAGAAAAGTTCAAAGAACTCTCTAGCATATTGGAAGGCAATAAGGAAGGAGAAAACATCTAGCTTGGAATGACCTAGGGAATGGTGCTAGTCACATGACTCTACAGCCAGGAGTGGTGACCTATAACTTTGTGCCAATGAAGGGATATTTCTAGAAAGGTCTAGGATGACCTAGGACCTATTTGAAAACATGAAAATGTAATTTTATTTTCTTAAAAAATATCTTGGCCGACCTCATTTTGTAACCCTAATTCTAGGCTGACCTAAGGTTGTTTTTCTATAAATTAGTGCCTCAACTTAATTTGTGAGGGTTAGACATAGTTGAGATAGTTAGAGTTGAGAAAAGAGTTAGAATTTTCTGAGAGCTAGTGGTGTGACATTGTGAACACATGAATTGTTGCAAATTTGGGTGAATTCAATACAATTAAAGATGTTATGCTTTGGTGCTCTTTCTTTTGTTATTTACTTCTGCATGGTTCTTGTTTTTTCTAGATTTTTAAATATTTCTTTGAAACTATTGTTTCATGTTATATTTTAGTTTTAGATGTGATGAAATTGTGTTGATAATCCAATATATGAAGTGTTTGAGCAATCCTTGGTCCATACTTTTAGCTTCTTGCTAATTTCAAGTTGCTTTGTAAAGTTGGCCTGGGACTATATCTTATGTGTTGAGTTCAATTGTGGGTATTAATTCATTTCAATTATAAAATAAGGTTAATTTGTGTGAATGATCCATGATCTAAAAATCTTGATCCCTTAGAAGATTGCCCTATTTCTATAAGATTGCAGGTTTAATCTGGGTTTATTAGGAATTGGTTTTAAAGGATTGGTCCACTTTGAATGTTTAATTGTTTGCACAATTGGTCTTAGATGTTAGTTTTAGAAGTCTCTCTCAACCCTTTATCTTTTGCTATTTATTTTAAATCTAAATTAGTTTAGGATTACAAAAGCATCAACATATTGCAAGATTTGATGAATTTGAAGCTTTAAGTATTTGTTTTGTAAGGCCCCTTGTGATTACTAGCATTTTCACATTATCACTAAGTTTTTTATGCATTGTCAAGACCTGTCATTAGAGACCTTGGGGTTATCTCTTGAGACTTGCTGATAGATATTTACATTTCAAGAGAGATAGGATACTATATTCTGTCTGAGTTTATGCTGTGCAAAAAACACCATCAACAATACTCACATAAAGGATTAGTTTCAAAAACACAAGATTTTATTTTCTCTTTAGATGCTTCTAATCTCCTTCCTTTCAAAATATCCTACAACTCATCCATTCTTGTTGTTGTCCCTTTTTCCTTCTTCTCCTCTGAATGATCTTCTTGATAGGCCATTTTATCCTCTTTCTTATTGGTAAATGCCAACCTTTTTCTTGGTTTTCTCTCTCAAGCAACTATTGCATCTCATGTTCCATTATTTTTTCCATTTCTTCCAAGGTGTGCCTCAAATCTATGATCTCTTGCTCAACATTTTTTTTTTCTTCTTATTTTTCTTCTTCATCTGACTTCTCTCTTTTATCATCACTTGTTTCTTTCTTGATACCTTCTTACTCTACAAGTCTCCACAAAAAAATCTTCTCAAAATTTACATTCTCCTTTTCTTAATCAAGTCTCTTTCACCTTGCTTCTTCTTTTCTTTGTGATACCTCACCTAAGTTTCCTCATTTCTTCACTACCTAGTCTTTTGGCATCTAGATTCTTGTTTCAACCTATAAAAAGACAATACATACAACCAAAAAACTTATCTTGCCTAGATATTTAGGCTTTGATACCAATTTGATGTATATCATGGGTAATCAAACCCAAAACAACCTTTAAAAAGTGCCTTTGTTCATCAAAAAATGGGTTTCCTTAACAAACCCTCATTCTTGCTTGTAACCTTTCAAAAAGGAAAATTAGGCATATATTTTGACTCAGACCTGATATACAGAAAAGGAGACCCATTTAGGATACCGATTTGGCCATTCTTGCACATATCCAAAAATAAGGTAGGGTTGCTTTGTATGGAAGGGCTCAAAATTTGACTGTCCTACTTCTAAGAGGGTTTTTTTTTTACTATATACACCTAAATGAAAGGAAATTTTCATTAGTAACTTCATCAAAATGGAAAACTATGAAATATCCTCTAAAGGGTTTTTTTATACCATAAAAAAAAACTTTTAACCAATTTTTAGAGATTTTTGGAGGGAAGAAAAGATATGGAATTTTCATGTTCTCTAGAAACCCTAGGGAAGATTCAAACCCGATGTTACAAAAAATGCTATAACTTTCTCTAAACTTAATGAATTTTAACTAAACCAAAACAAAATTAAAGTTAACTTAATTATCTTTCCATCTATACCATGTTTAGGTCATACAAATTCTTTACAAATCTGTACCACATGAAAGAACAAGACTGTTACAGGAAAAATGCACAAAACATTTGCTCCAAATTGATTCTAATTTTCATCCCCATCTTTTCCAACCTTCCCAACCTTTGGATTCATGTTTACATGTATTTATGATTTTACAAGAATTTTCCAACTACCAACCACCCACAAATAATTTCCTAATAAAAGTTGTAACCTTAATGCACTTTTGACAACTTTCACAATGACAACTTTTACAATTTTGAGAATTTTTTTGACATCATTTGTATTATGACTCTAAAACATTCTAAAATGGTCTAGAATGACTCCAAATGATCATTAATGGTCCAAAATGACTATATTTACATCAAACAACAAAAAACAAGACAAAAAACAAAATTTGAGCATGAAGGTGCTCCTGCACCAGATAATATTTCTTAATATGGTTTGATGTTGTTACTAGTTTAAACATGGGTTGGTTTGTGCCCCTTATCATCAAAAGATTACGATCAGTTTTATACAATTTTGATTGATGTGATTTATTATTTTCCAAATCTCAAACACAATTAGATCAACCAAAACATCAAAATTGAAAACTTGTCCAAATTGTTGTTAAACAAAAACTAGAAAAATTGGAAACAGGGCTGCTATTGACATTTTTGTCACTTCTATCCTGAACTTTGCTACTTTTGTCCTAAGTTTTGGCTGCTTTTGTATTAAGTTTCAGCCACTACTAACCTAAAGGTTACTGCTTTTGATGAAACTACTGCTATTGTCTTTGTTGTTTCACTAATAAGGGAAATTCAAATAGAGACCACTTTTGAGAAACTTTTCGTAGTTGTCCTAAAAAATCAACCACTATTATCATAAATAGGGCCAATTCTTTCAGAATTACCACTATTGTTGTTTCTGTTACCATTCAAAACTGGAAATAAAGACCGCTATTGCTCAAAGTTTGACTGATGTTGTGCTAACTTCCAACCACTACCATTCTAAAGATATCTGCTATTGTCCTATTTTCTAGTGCAAATCATAAATTGATCCAAAACTAGTTAATCATCCATCTTTTGAAAACAAAAATAGTAAGGCCTACAAATAATTCATATCATCAACTTTCTATATCCATTTACAAATTTAAAAAATAAACCTATTTTTAGGATTCAAATCAAACACAACTTGGATTATTTCCTTGCTTCTAATTTCTAAGATATTAACATTTTCTTGCAACCTCAAGGATAGTTCAAGTAGATCATCAACATAGCCAAGATAGAAAAATAGAGTAAAATATCGGTCCAAGTTTTCTACACTTTGAGTTCTAAAATTAGCAACATCTCAAAACATCCACTAAACATCATTGATACTTTAGGGTCTTGAGTATCAAAATCCATAGCAAACCATCAACACCTTTGTCCAAAATGTTTCTTTTACATCATATCCATTCATAATTGTTTTTAAATAGAAAATACCAAAAAATAAAACACCATTTCCTTTCATAATTAGTTATCACAAAACTCCCAAGGGTCTTGAACTTGTTTATGACAACCACAAGATCCCAACACAAGAGAAAGATGGAAGCAACCAAAGGTAGTTCAAGTGAACCTATGATAAACACCACTAATGAGGAAACCAAACCATGGGGTTATAAACCAAGTGACCTTACAAATCCTCAAAGAGAACCCATTTTTAAATCAAACCAAGATCATCCACCTAGTTAGGTAGAAATACTTCTTAGACATCAAGAAGGAATTGATAAACAACACCAAACTCATGATTCTCAAACTTAAACCATAGAAGAAGATGATAGTGATGAGGAACTTACTGAGGAAAGACTCTTAGAACACTTCCAAAATACTAAGATGCAAAAACTCATGGAAAAAATGCTTGGGATAAATGAAAACCAGTATTTCCTCGCACTCACAAAAAGTGGTTCCAAACTATAATATCCTGATTAAAATATTTTGCAAATACAAAATAAATTTTCAAATTGGGTATCTTTTAAATTACAACAAACAACATCGCACTATGTTTAAATAATGAAAAACTATTAAGGAAATTTTACTCACTGACATAGCTATGAAAATTCATCAATTTTTTGTTGATAACATCATCCAACAACAATGCATGGTGCAACTATTGTTCAAAATTCAAGAGAAATTGCAAAACAAAAGCTACTACTGAAGACCCAAATCACACATCCAACTCCAAAATTCAAGATGTTATTCTAGATAGAAAAATACATTAAGGAATTCTTTGAAAATAAAATATAGTTTTTGTGATGAGGGTGCAAACTCGAGACACATAAAATAACCCACAAACTAGAGAATAATTTTATTATTCAGAAAATGGAACTTCTTACATGCAGAGGATCTCAAATCCCCAAGTTCTACAACACATGCAAGCTACAGAAAACTACAGAATAACCCTTTCACAATATGCGAGCTTGTCCCCAAAAAGTTACCCAAAAATTAGAAAACCCACCCATAAATAGAGCTCCTCAATTGTTTGGAGCCAAAACAACATTCAATTTGAGTTTAGGCAGTTTGGCGCCGAAAATTTACAACATGAAGTTCAAATTTCAAAAGAGCATTTGCAATGGTATCTTCTAGAAAGTGCGCCAACTTCGCGGGGTCATAACTTTTGATCCAGGACTCCGATTCACTAACCGTTCGAACCGTTGGAAAGGTCTTGAAGTCAAGAACGCGCTTGAAATTTGCTTCGCCAAATTCGGCAAGTTTCGGGGCCATTCCGGAAGCTCTAAGTGCCTCAAATCCCACTCGAAAGATTTTCAGGTGCAAATCTGGGAAACTAAAACTACAATATCTTTCAACCCAGAAACCGAAATGAAAAACCATAAATTGGGAATTTCATTATGATGAAAAGGGTATCCAAAAATATAAAAACATCTAAAAACCGAGAAACTTAAAATTTAACTATTTTTGGGTGATGCAAGATCGCCCTTACACCACTAGATGCTCCTGCATCATTTTTTTAATAACAACAACACCAATTGATAACCCAAAACCCTTAGATTTCCAAACTACACCAAATAGTGAAATCGAGTACAATGAAACTTCAACTATAATCTTAAAATTCATCATAAATAATTGTGCCAATGGAAAAAGCATAAATTATTTTTATTATATTAAAATTTTAATACACTATTTTTTTGTTCATCACAGTAGCAAATAACAACCCAAAACCCTACTACAATTTGAACAATGAGAAAGGGAAAACAAACCCACAAATTGCAACAAAAACACTATATCTTCTATTACAAAATTATCAACAATCTAAATAGAGTTTCAGAAGCATAAATACATGAATAAAATCTAATAAAAAAAATACCAAACTGATAACAACAAAAATCTAAAACTATGCCAAAATATGAGCACTCCAAAACACAAACCCTACCAAACAACTCAACCAAAAATCCACATAAAAGTCATCTTTTAACACGAATGTAATTCCTATGTGAAGTCATGCCTGTAGACCCTTTGATCCACTATCCTTGAGTCCAAATCTCCTTGCTTTTCCAGCCTTAGATATTATTCCCACAATGGTTTATCAACCTTTGTAGGTAGAGAAAACTCCCAACCAAAATCTACAAGAAGAATCCCCCAAAATGAAGCCCAAATTCATGTTTTATTTGAAAAATCATCAATTTCCAAGTTAGGGACCCAAAAATCAAGACCAAGGAGAGATTATCTTTTGCATGTAGTGCATGTAACCTCTGGTGCCAAGTGTAAAAGAAAAAATCAACTGTACTCGAGTGAAATAATAAAATATTTCCATTTCTTGCACTACTCATAAGCCAATAAAAATCCATTTTGTCTTTTTTCCAAAAAGCAACACCCAAATTGGCTCAATTAAATATTTCATACAAATTTGATAATTAAACTTCAAAATTTATTTAATTAATTCACCTTGAGAAAATAACTTTCCTAATTTCGTTGTAGGACCTAACTTGCTATTTTTGGAAACCTGACTTACTAAAAATAACAATTTCTTATTTTTAGAAATTTCAAGAAAAGGGACATTACAAGTCCTCCCTTCTAAAAACTTCTTTTCCTCAAGCAATTGTAGAAAATATGCTCCAAAATCATGATACCCAAAATAACCAAACATTGCATTCTACAAAACATATTGTGATCCTGTACATGTGAATCGTTGTACTTTCCTCTCAAGCATCTTGATAATTTCTTTAAGAATGTACCTATGCTTTGTAATTTCATGGATATTAATTTCAATGTACAACCTCTTACTTCATAGTACCATATTTTTTTATATTTCTCCTTCCATTTCTTGCAATCAATAACCTCCTCCTTTCAACTCCTTCCGAGAGTTGTGTATGTGCACCATCACTAAGAAAACTATACAAAAATATCTTGCAACCATTATCAAAGACATAAATTTGTTTTATTAATCCTAGAGGATGGTTACGAAAAAAAAAACATCCATAATAGTGGATACCAATCTCAAAAACAATTTTCTTCATTACCTTGAAATCATGGAGACACTTCATGTAGGATATATCACAAACTGTTACAAATATTGCCTCTATTTGAAAGATGCTTGATACAACTTTAGGATCTTATTTGGAATAGTAATGGCACATATGAAGAACAAATAATTTCATCACATAACAAAATTCCAAACTTAAGAAAAATATGAATATTGTTATTGCAACACAAAGGCCCTTCTTATGGAAGACTCTGCACTTTCTAAATCCTTTAATAAGGACAATATGATCTTCATATATAATTTTGAACATGAAAGTAGAAAATAATTTTATGACATGTTCAACCATGTTAGAGACTTACTGACATGCTTGATAGCTTCCACCTTTAGGCACTTCCAAAACAACCTACCATCACAATACAAATAGTTTCTTGGATTTCTAGCTAGAAGTGCATTGACAATAGGCAACTTTGATTTAAAACTTCTAAAACATTTGTTGATGTAATGGGTCTAATTTTTTTTGCTATTAGGACTATCATAATATCCATTGCATCTTCTATCACATCCATTATGTATTTTGGAAACAAATATGAACTATTCACCTCTACATTTTTGAGATATATTTCATGAAAATACATAATTAAAGATCCAAACTTTACCTCAATCAGAGAGAAGATATTTTCAGCCTCTTGGATTGGTCTATAAGATCCAAAATATATAAGAGTAATAATACAGCAGAAAAATTCATTCCATGGTATTCTAAATGACCAAGAGATAAGTAATAACATTTTTTATTGGAAGATAATAAACCCCTAAAAATCCTTTGGCATAAACTTGACATTCTTCACATTTCCATTGAAAATGTTCGTGGCCAAAAAAGAAGAAACCATGATGCAAATACCATGTCCTCCATGGAAGGAATAAAAATACTAATAATCATTCATTCTGAAAAACTCATCTATCACCATCCTTTGAAATGCCCATTTTTGTAGCTCATGAAACCCATAATACCAAAACAAAGAAATCCTCCATCCAAAGTACTCCTTCACATGACTACCAAGAGTTGACTAATGTTTGAATATGTTCAAATAAATACTAATTTTAAACCTTTTATCATACTTTACCAAGCTATCCTCTGAAACTTTGAACTTCATGTAATCAAGTTCCTCAAATTTCCTTCTTTGCATTGAGATCCAATTAATTTTCTTTCATGTAGCACTATAGACTATACTAGATATATGTAAGAAAGTTGAATTATTAGCTTCATGTAGAGAATTAGTTACCTTTCCATCTTCCCACTCCTCTTGAGAAATCCCTTTGAGGATTCTTTGCACACCAAAAACATGAGTCAAGAGTGTGATGTCAATCTCCCAAAAATATGTCTTATTAGAGGACTCTTATTGTTGATATGCATCAATATATCTATTCAAATTTTCCAAATCATCTTGCCAACCCTTATTGGAAGTCAAAATATTATCATCACCATTGAAAACAAAATTTCTCACCCAATTCTCCATGAATTGCAAAATCAAATTGTAAGGTAAGATCTTTTACTTCACATGCTTCCTACAAATGGATGAATGAGAGTAGCCTATTACCAAATAAAAATAGATGAAAAATTTAGAGTATTTTAAGCCAATACCATGTTATATTGTCCACTCTAAAGATGACCCTAGAATCATATATTTGGAAACCCCCTTTTGCTGATTTAGAAGTAGTGAATTGGTGAGTAGAGATCTATGATGTCCATTAAAGGAAATCAGAATTTGCATACTCTTAATCAACAAACATATTTTTTCCCACTTAAATTCTCCTATATTACCATACTCTTCTACACATTGATGTGAGAAATTAGAAATTTAAACAACAAAACATGAGTTGATTACCTCCATAAAACTGTCAAATGCAACAAGTATTGCATTCCAGTGCATGTCAAGAATATGGATCCTTGATAAGTATGAAAGGTCTATCACCCAAAAATATTTCAACCTCAAAAACATTGCAACTCCTAGACCCTTAATACAAAGTTCTTTACCCTTGTTCAAATTCATAATCAACCCTTTATCTATCCATGTACATAGAATGGATTTTTTTTTTGTGACTATGGTATCAAACCCATCAATTATATGGAAAAGGAACCAGAGTCCCATGCCATCATGCATATATAAGTCAAAACTATAGAAGACTAATATGTATCATATATGGATATACTATCACCTGGATCCCATATACAAATATAATATTGACTTGGGATCAATGGACTCATATTCTCTATGTTGCAAATCACATCCTTATTCTTATCTTCCTCTTTAGAACATTTTCCAAAATGATAGAAATCTTGTAGAGCCATAGTAGGATAAATCAAATCATACCTTGGGCTGCAATAAACATGTTCATGCATATTTCCCATTAGAGGTATGGTTAAAACAACCTCAATACCTTCATTCTTGTGACTCCAAACTTCTAGCTTACGACTATCCAAAGCAATCATTTTGTCTTCACTTCTGGAATCACCAAGCTCTTCTACTAAAATTTATGAAAGGATTTTTTTATCTCCTTGTTCTATCTTTTCTAGAAAATTATTTTTCCCATCTTGATCTTCAACAATGTTAGACTGAAATATATTATTATCATGATTTGAAAGGATATTTTCAACCAAGAGATTTTTACCTCCAATATGATGGATGCAATCTTTTTGTTTGTCATCCTTGTTTGGATCAAATATTTTTTGAATCTCAACTTTTATCTGTTCTTCTAGTTCAACTCTTTGCTCCTTGATCTCTTCCTTGATTACTTATGAATTTAATTGTTCCTCTTTCTCTAGTTCTTCCTCCTCTCTATCCCATATGAAGAACTCATAAAAAAATTCTTTAGTCCTGAAATCTTCAGAAAAACTCTCAAACTCCTCAAAGAATTTGATGATCATCTTATCTTAGGGTATATCTCTTCCTTTTACTTCTAAATACTCAAGAAATGTAAGAGACTTCTTTTCATCTCTTCTTAGAAATATGTAATCTTTATACCATTTTGGTCCTTTTTTGCATTATCTAACTATATCATTCTCCCACTCTTAAAAAATGACTCAAAGAAACCCATGATTCACATAAATCATCCAATAACTTAATTTAACCTACAGAATGACAAGATCAGGGCTTTGATACCATTGTAATATCTCGATTAAATTATTTTGTAAATACTAAATAAATTATCAAATCAAGTATCTTTTAAATTGCACCAAACAACACCACACTATGTTTAAATGATGAAGAACTATTGATAAAAGTTTATTCACTGAAATAATTATGAGAATTCATCAATTTTCTATTGTAACATCATCCAATAACAATGCACAACTGTTGTGCAAAACTCAAGAGAAATTGTAAACCAAAAGCTATTGCTTAAAACCCAAATGACACATCCAACTCTAAACTTCAAGATGTTATTCTAGATAGATAAATACATTAAGGAATGCTTTAAAAATATATATATATATATATTTTTTATAATAGCAACACCAATTGATAACCCAAATGCAATCAAATTCTTAGATTTCCAAACTGCATCAAATAGTGAAATCGGGCACAATGAAACTTCAGCTATAATCTTAAAATTCGTCATAAATCATTGTGGCAATGGAAAAACCACAACTTGCTGCTGAAATTAAAATTTTAATACACTATTTTTATGTTCATAATAGTAACAAACAACAACCCAAAACCTTGCTACAATTTGCACAATGAGAAAGGGAAAACAAACCCACAAATTGCAACCAAAACACTATATCTTCTATTAAAAAATCATTAGCACTCTAAATAGAGTCTAGGAAACATAAATTAATGAATAAACTCTGATAAAACAACTACCAAATCGATAACAACATCAATATAAAGCTATGCCAAAATCTGAGCACTCCAAAACACAAACCCTGCTAAACAACTCAACCAAAAATCTACATAAAAGCCATCTTTCAACACCAATGCAACTCCTGTGTGAAGTCACTCATGTAGAACCTTAGAAACACTATCATTGAGTCCAAATCTCCTTGGTTTTATATCCTTAGAGATTATTCCCACAATGGTTTATCATCCTTTGCAGGTAGAGAAAACACCCAGCCAAAATTTGCAACATGAATCCCCCAAAATCAAGCTAAAATTCATGTTTTATTGAAAAATATTCAATTTCCAAGTTAGGGACCAAAAAATCACAACCAAGGAGAGATTCCCTTTTGCATATAGTGCATGTAACCTTCGGTTCCAAGTGTAAAATAAAAAATCAAGTCCACCCGAGTGAAAGAATAAAATATTTCTATTTCATGTACTACTTCATAAGCCAATAAAAATACATTTTGTCTTTTTCCAAAAAGCCACACCCAAATTGGCTCAATTAAATATTTCATAAAAAATTGATACTTCAAAATTATCTTAATTAATTCACCTTGAGAAAACAACTTTCCTGATTTTGATGCAAGACCTGACTTGCCATTTTTGTAAACCTGGCTTACTAAAAATAGTAATTTTCTATTTTTAGAAATTTCGAGAAAAGGGACATTACACAAACTACCCATAGAATTCAATGTGGGAATGCTAAAGTTTTCTAATATTATTCCACTAAGATATCAAACAGTAGTTAGAAAAGTACAAAAACCAATGATGAACCCCCACATACCATCCTTGTTTTCACAAAACATTGACCAGCCTAAAATGCAACCTATGGATAACCCATTGTTTAGGCCATCACCCAAAATTGAGCAAGCAATGGTAGCACAATGGTATCAAGGAAACATAACCCAAAGCATACCACAACACAACATTATGTAAAACATGGGAAACCTTTTAGTGGATCAACAAGGTAGAAACCCATCATAAGGGAAATACATGCCACAACATACATCCTATACTGACCCTTCGAACAACACACAATATCAACAAGGGAAATCTCAAAAAAAATCCCCCACAACAATAAGGTGTACCAAAATTGATTTATAAAGGTACCCTTCAACAATATTCACAACAAGAAGGTGTACCATCAATGCAATACCAAGGTACATGTCACATAAAACTTGATGCAGTGAAGACCAGGGAACCTTATCATGCCACCCAATCTTATAGCCTATTCAATCCAACTTCTCAAACTCTAATTTTTTGCACATTCATTTAATTAAAACCATAGATAAATCCACTAAAATAACATTTAAAAACTCATGTAGACAACAACAATATTTATGCAGGTCATCTATCTCATATTTAGTCTTCAAAGCTACTAGCAAGCTACAGGCAAGAAACCCAAACTCTTCATTAACATAAATCCATGAATGAATATTTTAAATTTGCTACAAATTTCTTCATTACCAAAAAAATCCATGAAAATACATACATTTAAACCTCCACATAATCTCCATCTGCTTATAGCAAAATCATCTATAGACAAGATTAAAAACAAATATGTGAAATTCCACCACAAACCCATCACTTTCTGTCCTTCACTTCTCCCTGATTATCACAAATATTTTAAAAATCAAACATGGGTTTTGTGCGCCTCATTCTCAACTTTCTGGATCATTTTGAAAATATTGATTTCATTATCATATGAGAAATTTATGCCCAATTTATTGAAACTGGATCTCACAACCACGACCTAGACAATCTCCTTCCCCAAATTGCCAGTCAAACCTCTACCTCCTCCATTTTGGCATGGTAATTCATGCAAATGGCCTCTTTAATGTTTTTGCTAGGAAAATTCAAAAAAAATCCATAAATTACCATCCAATTCATCATCCAACAACTCCACTCCCCAAACACAAACATCATGGAAAATAATTTATTCTGAAATCATTTAATTATTTGTGGGAGTTACAAAAAAAAAAAAAAAACATTTCTCTGTGTAATGTGAATTTACACCAAATGACTTCACATTTCATTTGAATTTGAAGCCAAACAAAGTGTAAAAAGAAGGGGCCTTTTCAAGGTTGTTTAAGGAGAGTTAATTCATGCCTGCAAGATAAAAACAAACCAAAAATTGAAAAAGAAAAAATTAAATAAAAGACTTCTTTTTTGTTGTGCAGGATAGCCCGTGCACTCGGATGCTCCTGCATCAAACACCCAGGGTAAGAATAAATGTTTCATGAGTTGAAACTCATGAACATTTGAAAATCCTGCGTTTTTTCTTCAACCATCTTTCTTCTTTATCAACATGTTTCTTCTTCTTCACCTTACTCTGAATCTTCATATCTCATCCTTCCTTCATCCTTCCTCTTTTTCTTCCCCTCATTAAATTTATTTGACTACACCATATTTCATATTTCCATTCCATTTTATCATTCTCAACACTTGTATACAAATCAACAATAAAAAGTTCATAGAAATCAATGAATTCCAATTGCATTTCTTCCTTATCTTTTCTTCCTTCATCCTCTTCTTTTGCTATGTCAATAAAATTCATTATACCTTGATGTTTTTTAGCTTGAAACCTATTATTTCTGCTCTTATTCATCTTTCCCATTTCTCTTTCTTTCACCATTTCATCACAATATAAATCAGCTTTGACATCAACATCACTTAATTTTGCAAAATCATCAAATACCCTTATTTTTTCATCTTTCCCTACTACTGTATCATCCATTTTTGTATCCTCATATCTATTCATATTAACCATGTTATTCTCATGTGTATCAATTTCATTTTTATCATCAAATAACTCTAAAAATTGAAACTTTACCTCTTTGTCAACTACAACTCTTGTTTCATTTGCTATCAAAGCTATCCACTCCTTTTCAATCGTTGCAATTTGGACTAGTAATTTATCTTCTTCTTCATTTGTTGTTTCTTCAATTTTCTCATTTATCTTCCTTTCTTGATGCAGAAGCATCCAGTGGTGTAAGGGCAATCTTGCATCACCCAAAAATAGTTAAATTTCAAGTTTCTCAGTTTTTAGATGTTTTTACATTTTTGGATACCCTTTTCGTCATAATGAAATTCACAATTTACGGTTTTTTTTTTTTGTTCCTAGGTTGAAAGACATTGCATTTTTAGTTTCCCAGATTTGCACCTGAAAATCTTTCGAGTGGAATTTGAGGCACTTAGAGCTCCTGGATCGGCCCCAAAACTTGCCGAAATCGGCATAGCCAATTTTGAGTGTTTTCTTGACTTCGAGACCTTTCCAACAGTTCAAACAGTTTGCGAATCGGAGTCCCGAATCAAAAGTTATGGCCCCGGGAAGTTGGCACACTTTCTAGAAGATACCATTGCAAATGCTCTTTTGAAATTTGAACTTCATGTTGTAAATTTTTGGTGCCAAACCGCCTAAACTCAATTTGAATGTTGTTTTGGCTCCAAACTAATGAGGAGTTCTATTTATGGG
>VDFB02006263.1:31969-74647 GCA_007258455.2 Sequoia sempervirens | reverse complement strand
TTTTTGTTCCTGGGTTGAAAGATATTGCAGTTTAGCTTCCCAGATTTGCACCTAAAAATCTTCTGAGTGGGATTTGAGGCACTTAGAGCTCACGGATTGGCCCCAAAACTTTCCAATCAAGTGTGTTCTTGACTTCGAGACCTTTCCAACGGTTCAAATGGTTTGTGAATCGGAATCCCAGATCAAAAGTTATGGCCTCGGGAAGTTGGCGCACTTTCTAGAAGATACCATTGCAAATGCTCTTTTGAAATTTGAACTTCATGTTGTAAATTTTAAGTGCCAAACCGCCTAAACTCAATTTGAATGTTGTTTTGGCTCCAAACTAATGAGGAGCTCTATTTATGGGTGGGTTTTCTAATTTTTGGGTAACTTTTTGGGGACAAGCTCGCATATTGTGAAAGGGTTATTCTGTAGCTTTTTGTAGCTTGCATGTGTTGTAGAACTTGGGGATTTGAGATCCTCCACATGTAAGAAGCTCCATTTTCTGAATAATAAAATTATTCTCTTGTTTGTAGGTTATTTTATGTGTCTCGGATTGCCCCCTCATCATTTCTATGTTTTCTTCTTCAAAGTGTTGTCCCAAACTTTTCATTGTTTCAATGTCCTTCATTGAACAAAGCTTTGCTACAACATCACTTCTTTTTACCTCTATAAATTCATTGTTACTTACTACATCAATACTATCATTTTCATTCATTTTCACACACACAAATTCATATATCTCTTTAACATCAAATTTTCTTTCAAAAATATCATAAACATGACTATTTACCTGTGTATTTTCTCGTTTCTCTACTACTGCCCCAATGTTTTCTTCTTGAATTTGTACTACAATCTTGTTGTTCTCTTCTTCTACCTTCTCACTTGCACTCAATGGTGTAATTTTATTCCTTATATCTATATCTTTCTTAGGACCACCAAATTCACAATAACCATATTTATTTATCTTTTCTTCATGCAAATCAATATTTACTTTGCAAAACTCAAAAGAAGGAGATAATACCTTTGTTTTTGTTGTTGCAACCTTTTTTCCTGTGTATGCAATTTCATTTTTATTTTCTTTTATTTCATCAACAAGATGCACATATGTTGCTACCTCTTTCTTTCTCCATTCTTTCCTTGTTCCTTTCTTCTTTCCTTTCTTTCATTTGCATTTGTGTGGGTTGCTCCCACATGACTTTCTCTCCATACTCTTTCTACCATAGGGCTGCTACACTACACTTCAATATTCTCATTTTTGTTGTCCTCTTTACCAAACCTCTATTTTTACTCTTTCTTCTCTTTGTTGTCCTCTATTACAACTTATTCTCCTTCTTCATTTCCTGCATACAAATCATTACTCGTTATGAAACAAACAATGTAATTTAACTTTATCTATTTTTTTATTTTCTTCACCTGTAGCTTTTTTTATTCCAAAACTTTCCTCAAGGGCATCCAATCTCACTTCTATCTTTCTCAAATCTTCAAAGAGATTCTTTTCTCTCACTTTTTCCCAATACTCTTCCCAAAATAACATTCTCATAGGTATTCTAATGACCCATATTTTCTTCTTCTTCAAAGCCATTTTTAGAGACTCACAAGTCCCTCTGCAGTTACAATTCCTCCTTGCAACAATCTCTCTTGCTTCAGGGTATCAACCCTCTACAATCATAGGTCCTCCCTACAACAAAATCACTCTTACTTATCTTCTACTCAATATATGGTTTCTGGAAGACACACCTCTCTCTTGTGCACCTTTTACCCAACCTTAACCCCTATTGGAGGATAGTAGTCATAGATCCTCTTCGATATTTGCAAAAAAAAAACATTCTCACAACTCTCTCTCTCACAACTTCACCCCTTCACTCTTTAACACTCTTCACCCACAGGTCCTGGTGCATACTCTACACTCTTAAGATCTAGTTTTGATACCATTTGATGCAGTCAAGACTAGGGGACTTTATCAGACCACCCAATCTTGCAGCCTACTCAATCCAACTTCTCAAACTCTAAATTTTTGCACATTCATTTAATTACCATAGAGAAATCCACTGAAATAACATTCAAAAACTCATGTAGGCAACAAAAATATTTATGCAAGTCATCTATCTCATATTTATTCTTCAAAGCTACTGGAAAGCTACAAGAAAGAAACCCAAACTCTTCATTAACATAAATCCATGTTTGAATATTTTAAATATTCTATAAATTTCTTCATTACCAACAAAACTCATGAAAAGACATACATTTAAATCTCCACATAATCTCCATCTGCTACAAAAATCATCTATAGGCAAGATTAAAAACAAATATGTGAAATTCCACCACAAACCCATCACTTTCTATCCTTAATTGCTCCCTAATTATCAAAAATATTTTAAAAATCCAACCTAGGTTTAGTGTGCCTCATTCTCATCTTTTCAGATCATTTTGAAAATTTTGATTTTATTACTATATGAGAAAGTTATGCCCCATTTACTGAAACTGGGTCTCACAATCATGACCTAGACAATCTCCTTCTTCCCCAAATTTCTAGTTAAATCTCTACCTCCTCCATTCTAGCATGGTAATTCATGCAAATGGCCTCTTTAATGTTTTTTCTAGGTAAATTCAAACCTTTTCCAAAAATTATGATCCAATTCATCATTCGACAACTCCACTCCCCAGACACCAACATCATGGAAAATATTTTATTATGAAATCATTTAATTCTTTGTGGGAGTTACAAAAAAAAAATATTTCTCTATGTAATTTGAAATTACACCAAATGCCTTCACATTTCATCTGAATTTGGAGCCAAAAAAAGTGTAGAAAGAAGGGGCCTTTTCAAGGTTGTTGAAGGAGAGTTAATTCATGCTTGCAAGATAAAAACAAACCAAAAATTGAAAAAGACAAATTTTTTTATTTTTATTTTTTGGTTGTGCAGGATAGCCCCTGCACCCTATTGAACAATATTTTGGTGTTCTAATGACACAATGGAAAAAAACTCGAGGTTGTGTGACCTTGTGCAAATGAAGTTGAATTTTCAAAGAAGGTTGGATTCCTCTTCTAAACTAAGTGCAAATGTGTTGGTCTAACCCAACACATGAAACCTTATCACTACTCTAATCCAACAAATCACAGAGGAAAAGGGATAGAAGAAGAACATGAAATGAAAGGGAGGTGATGCACCAGGATAGAAATTTGTTTCTTACTTCCTCTAAATAGCATAATACATCAATAAACAACTAAAACACACATTCATATATGAAGGTCAAAGATTTTTACTCAAAAATGCATAAATAATAGTGATAATAGTTAAATTTTATTAACATAAAAGCTTAGAAGAAATTTGTACAATGGTAGAATGCAAAGAATGTAGTTTCTGCAATAAAAAAACCCTAGAGAAGTCAAATGAAGAACAACCCTAAAAATGAATACATTTTTTGCCTTTATTAATCAGGCATAACTTAGAATCATAGATCAAACCCTAACCTTAACTAGGGTTAGCAAAAAGGCCTATGTGTGCAAGATCTAAGCCATCCATGAAAATATCGATTAGGGCATAGATCCACCTTGAAAGTCAAAAAAGAGTAATAAATGGGCATGGGCACCCATGAAATCCACTTGCAGAAGGTGAGGGGTGCCACAAATGCCATCCTTGAAGATCAAGAATCAGATCTAGGTGCTCAAAAGTCAAATCGAGCCTAAATAATGTCACCCAAAACAATGTCTAAGCATAGGAAGGTCGGGGCATTGGGCCCAAAAAAACACCTTTACAAGCATGAAAAAAATGGCTCGAAGCCCTAAAAGTGTTTTTGTTGGGCATCAATGATTGGATAGATGGGAGTTGGGCATTGGCCTTACCACTTAACACATGCCTTAGAAGAAGGGAGGAGGAGAACATAAAGAAGAAATAAATCTTAGGGGTTGGACCTCAGACCATCAGAGGTCAAAATTTGGGAGGAAGGCTGACCTCTAAAAATTATAGGTAAAGGGGAAGACTTATCCTCGAAATCCAAAGCATTCAACACTTAGTCCAATTCAAAGAAACATTTGGGGGAAGGGCTTATGAAGAAAATGAAAAGGATGAGTCTTCAGAGGTCATACCTTGGGAGGAAACCTTACCTTGCGAAGTAAAGAAGGTAAGAGAGAAGAGGTAAAGGTGAAGGTAGATACCCAAAAGGAGAAAGAGGGAAGAGGGAAGACTGAAAGCCGAAAGGAGAAAGGAAAAAATGGAAGAGGAGAGGGATGGAAGAGGTAAAGGGTAAGGCTAAAGGCCGAAGGCTAAAAGACTTTGAAAAAATGGGAAGGAAGGGAGCAATGGAGAAGGCATGAAGTGGGTAAGAGACAACCCAAAAACCTAAAATTCTAGGACTTAGCCAATTTTTAGGAAACTTCAAGGAGAAAACATGCAAGATGGCCCATGGGGAATCTCTTAGATTGGATATTAGTGATGGGTCATCTAAGGGGGCATGAAATTTCAACATTAATGGTGACTTTTGCAGGATGGTTTCCTACTAATCATGGAATCCAAAGGCCTTATTAGTCCATTGGGAATGAAGTCAAGAGGGTAAAAATTCAACAGTTGGGACTCCTCAAAGAAAAGAAAAAACATGTGTTGCTACACTTGGAGGAAAGTGTGAAAGCTAAGAGCATACATTCCCTTAAGGAGAATGTAGGGTGTGCAAACACACTGCATGGAAAGAAAGTATTTATAATATACACACTAAGCTAACAAAAAGAAAAGAATGGAAGCTTGCCTCTATCAAATATTAACCTTTTGAAGGAGTTGATCTTCCTCAAACCCTATTTGCAAATATCACCCAACTGCAACCATTGAAAACTACTGCCAACATGCATGGGAATGCACAAAATGTCTGCAAGGTGAAGGATCGCTTCACCATAAATTTTTCCATTGTAAGGGAACCATATGATGCAAGTGTTAGATTCATCTAACACTGGTATCTTAGTTGAACTCACAATAGCAAGGGTGAAACTTTTTGAAGGAAAGTCAACATCCAAGAAAAAACCTTTTGTAGAGGGAAGAGAATTCGCCTCACAAAAGGATGGGCCAATGTCATCATTGGTGACCTCCTCAATGCATGAGCTAAAACAAAAGGAGAATGTTTCCACCTCACATGGTGATGTATAAAATTCCAAATATAATTTTTTATTTGCACAAAAAAGACCTTCCTCATGCACCTCACAACAAAAACTTTGAAGCTTAGGCATACTATCAAATAGAGCAACAGGAGCATCACTCTCCAAGAAAATGTGTGGTTGCTCAATGGTGAAATTTTCAATGTGTTGGTTCCATGTGAAACATTCTAACTCAGTCACATTATCCCTAATTCCAAAAGTCACATGTTCATCTTTAATGAAGACCTCATATTCAACATTACTACATTTAGGGACAACAAAAAACCAACAAACATTATAATTACTTGTATTGATGCACACTTCATCAACACATACCTCATATTTTTGAGACACTTTGGATGAAGAACTGAATTATTCAAGTTGTCTCTCTATTTAATTTCTTCTTGGCAACAAGTTCCAATAAAATCAGACTTTTGGTATGCAATGGTTGTCATGTCCTTTGTTGTTTCTATTATCAATTTTTCACTAAAGCTCAATTTGACAAAGCAGGTTTATTCAAGATTCATTTCAAGGTGAAGAATTCCAATTTTACCTCTATAGATGTTTAACCATTGCAAGTGTTTGAGTTTATTGTGGTATTTTAAAATGCAATGTGTTTACTTGCTTGTTATTAATTGCAACATTAAGTATTGTGTGGAATGTAAAAGGAGATGTTTTCATTCTGATATTCATTCACAGTGTTTTGAACATTATTTTTGCAAAAGGAAAAGTACAAAATTGTACAAGTATTTCACAAATGTTGCAATTGTATTGATTGGATAATAAGAACCAATTTTACCACACAAGCCGTGGGAGTAGCTGAGACAATGTATCAAAAGGATCATTCTACACTACTAAAGATTAAAGAAAAGAAAGACACATAAGAGGGAACATAATCATCATTGCCTATTGTATTTAGTTGATTCTGGAATGGTGCACCATCCTTTGTCCCCAAGCTCCTGGTAGACCTGCAAGAGATGTTAAAATTTGTTAGAGCTCTGATTATGAACATTCCTATATGAATCATCAACAATAATATAGAATGTTGCTAGTGATAGATTGAAACAACTGAAGTTTTCAAGAGCAAGAAGCGTGATAGAAGCCAAGGAGGAAACACCATAATAATATATTGTTTTAATCTAACATTTTTTGTTTCCATGTGCACATATAGGACAAGTCATGTTATTAATCCAATTTGAATATCATAAAGCATGTGGTGTAAAATGGGCTCCCAAAAGGGTTGAGACTCAGCATGCTATTCCCTAAGAATTCAAAGAGGGATTGAGAAATAAATAGATTTAAAACTACCCAAAGAGAGACATCCATCAAATGCATACATCATAAGTGCCATGAGAACTCAAGCAAGTGATCACCTAGTACAGTCAAGTCAAGTGCAATGAAATGAAAATCATAGGTGATCCATTGCTCAAATGAATCGTAATCAAGTGCATGATCCCGTAACGTGATAATGAAAATGCATACATAGTGCCTTGTTTGAAAATCATCAATTACAGCTGAAGCAAATGGAAAAGCTCTAGAACATCATAATAAAGTCCTATTTAAAAATATTCTATGAAAGGGTATCTTTCACATCATCATGTTGTTGTTTAGGAGATAAAAATGCATGAAGAGTAGAGAAGAGAGATGGGCTCCATTAGTAACAAAGTGAAAAGTTGTTGTAGATGAGATACTTAAGGTAGAAAACAAATGCAAAGATGGTATGATGAACTAAATGCAAGGCATCAAGTGTTGGGGAATAAATGCAATATAAAGAAACATTGTTTCATGGACATATTTGTAGAATGTAAGTTTACTTTAGTATTATGGTGCCTTGTTGCATTCTTTTGTGTTCTCATAAAGCATAAAAGTGAGGTGGGAAAAGTGAAAATGTGTGTGTTTTGAAGCATTCAAATGCATTGGAATCATGACAAGTGGATACAAATGAAACACTGAAAACATCACTAAAGTGAGTAAAGAATATAATCAAATCTATTACATCACATTGTCTCATGTTATAAAGCTAAAGGAGTGTCTTCAAAATGTCAAATTTCTGCCCAAAGTATAGCTTGGGACAATATTTTAAATGAAAGAAAATATTGCAGTATGAAGTGAGTTTGCATCAAAGTTTCCAATGCTACAACATGAAGGAAATCACATACATTGTTCCATTTAAATGAAAAGTTGGAAATACATCTTTTGGAGCATTCAAGTGCATCAAATGAATGATAAAGAATAACAAAATACCCTATAGGAGTATCATGGTGGCTAAGTGTAAGCTTTGTGTGGAGCAAATGGACTTGTTGTGAAATGCACTAAAGCAAGCAATGTAGAGAAACAATGAAATGCAGAGCAAATATACATCTTGAAAGAAAAGCATTCTAGAAATGAACAAATGCAATGGAACAATGGAGCCATTCCAAGCTTTATAGTTATGAATTTCAAATACAGAAAAGAAGAAGTAATTCGAGTTCATTCCAGCATAGAGGAAAACCCTAGTTTAATGCCTTCATGCCTGTGGCCTTGAGAGGCCAATTTTTTTCTTTTAGGAGCCATAATACACATTTAGGGGTTTCAAAATAAAAAATGCAATACAAAGGAAGGTGTCAAGGGTTCGATCCCTAATAAGATGCATTCAAAATAGTGAAAATGAAGCTACAAGCCTGTGGTCAAGAGGGGTTTTAAAAACCCATTAAATGAAGACTTCCATTCAAAATGGTTTGCTTTTAACAATGGAATCATTCACACTACATGGATCGAGCCCAAAATAAGTTTTTCCATTGTACAAAATTGGAGGAGATACACAGTGGTCATGGCCTGTGTGAATGGCTGGGTGACGAAATCTACAGAAGTTCATATTTTTTACAAGGGAGAAGCTTAATAAAGCTTTGTATTGAGATAAAAATACAGTGGAAAGAAAACAATAGAAGCTTACCCTCATTTTTCTATGGAGGAGCTCAATAAAAACCCACAGCTAGAGCTTCAAAAATGCTCCAAGAAATGTCTCCATGGTTGGCCATGAGAATGGAAAAAAACAAAAGGAATGCATAAAAATACAATAGCAGTCATGGCCTTGAAGGCCTTGTTCTCATTAAATGGAGCCCCAAAAGTTGCATTAAAATGTATACAAAGACTTACCACAGAATGGAGGATCGAATGCATAAAAAAATTGATGGAGAAGAGCTTGAATGGTGGCTTCAAAGCCAAACCCTAAATCTCCCAATGGCAGTGCACATGCAAAGCTTCATCCTTCACCAAGAGGTCAATAAAGTGATAGTTGAAATGAGTGTTTGGAAGCCCTTTTTGGTGTTAGGGTTTTCACCCTATTATTGCCCTATGTGATTTTTATCACATACATTTTATTTTTCATTGTCTTGCCAACATTGCCTAGGCCAAATTAAGAGTATGTTTTTTCTTTGATTTTTATAGAAAATCAAACAATAGATCACGCATATGGCCCCTTATTAGGGTAGCCTCATTTTATCCCTTCACATGCCTTAGAGAAAAATCCATGCCAAATTCCCTTGAAGGCCAAATGATGACTTTAAGTCATCTATTTTTCTGCCAAAATGGAGAAATAATAAATGATGGGCATATATTTTTATGAATTTTTTTATAAAAATCAAATGTAAAGGAGAGCATTATGTAATGTTTGATTTTTTGCAAAGATTAAATGCAAAAAATAAAAAATGGTTTGAGATAGGAAAGAGAAAATCAGATGAAGGGAGGGGACTTTCTATTTTGCTTTGTAAAATTCCAATACTATAAAACATTAATTAGACAATAGTTCTATAAATTGCTTAATTAAATGTTATTTAAATGCAGTTAAAATATGCACTTGAGTCAACGTCGAAACTTTCTATTTTCAGTGGAGTTCTTGGGTGGATTTGAAGATGAAGAGGCAAATTGAAGTTGCTATTTCCAATTTCCAACTGTTTGTACCTGATTTTGAGGCCTTTTTGGATCAGCCTTTGGGTGATGAGAAGTTTCCATCTTTTTTATGGTTATTGGAGTTGTTTTGGAGGCTGATTTTCAAGCTTTTTGAGGGAGCTCAAGAATGTAGAAGGAGTTTCCTTTTGGAGAGATAACAACCTAATTTTTACTATTTTTGGCACTACAGGTCACAACATGGCTATAAATCTTAGAAAACTTGATTTTCTTAAGGTTTAAAATTTTTCAGTTTCTTGCTCTCTTAGCCAGTTTGAGAGCTTTGTAAACTCATTTTGTATCATATTTCGATGTCTTATTCCTTCACTTGCAATAAAGCATAAAATTTCTCATTTTCCCTTTCTTGTCATGGGCTCACAGTAATAGTGTGATTTTGTTATGATTCAAACTATCAAATCCTTCTTTCTCCTATTGTTGTGGGTTATTGTCAAGGTCTGGAATAAGTTCAGGTTGCACATTGTATTCAATTTTCAAGAGTCTTTATGTAAAAAACTAATGAAATGATTCCATTGTGGTGAATTGTGAAATTTAATTATTGTGAAGGAAGTGTTGTGAGCTAAGTTTCATCAAAATCTCAACATTTAGCTTATCATCTTAAGTTGTAGGTGTTAATTTTTAGTTTTCTTCCTACTCCCTTTTCCCCTGAAGGTGCTTAGATTAGGTGATTAGTTAGAAGGGAACCAACCCAATTTGAAGATTCACTCTCCCCAATTGGTTTACCCACAAACCAAAGAGTGTTTCCATGTTGCGACAGGATAGACAAGTGCAACTTTCCTAGAGGGTGCAATCATGATCGCCAATAGTTTTTAGAACACCTGGTGGGACTCTAAGAGTCTTATTTTTAGATTTTTTCAAGATTTTAAATTGTTTTTCAGTATATGCAACAATATTTTCTACCCATAAAGGTCTCAAAAAGTATGCATGGTGACTCCTAATTTTGGTTTGATTGAAGATTTGGTGTAGAAAGCTTATGAGAAGAATCCAAACCAGATCAATCCCAATCGCATTTGAGTACTTGAAGTTTTCCCCATTGAGAAGGAGAGGCAGAAGTCCAAGGAGAAATTTTGATCCAACAAGAAGAACTAAAACCACTCCTCTGGAGATTAGTCTCATAATCTCTATAACAAGAAGCACAACTCCAGTGTCTCAAACACCGCTAATGGCAAGACAATTTTCCTTTGCACCATTCAATAGAGGCAACCCATTACTATTGGTGAGGCACAATGATATTCCAATGGCTACTTTGAAAGGGTTGCCATCATTGGTGAGGATCAGACTACCCCTATCGAGCACATCCGAGATGTGTCCATACTTTGCTCGGTACACAATATAACAGAGGAGAACATGGCCCTAAGATTACTAGCTACCTCACTAAAAGGAAAAGCTATATAATGGTTCAGGGGGCTACCAGCTAATTCAATAGACATTTGGGACCAACTTGGTGATGGTCTACATAGGCAATTTGTAGACAAGTCAGACAACCTCTCTTTATTAGAGTAGATGAGCACCATCAAGCATGCTCCACATCAACACTTGACTGATTTTAATTACCATTTTCAGTGAACCTAGGATAGAACTCCCCCGATTGTCAAACTCTCACTCGAGCACATCTTTCTTTTTTATCTAAAAGTCCTAAACCCTGATATTTCAGTGATGATTCAACCAATGGGGGGTTTTACTTTTCCTAGTGCTTATGAAATTGCCATAAGGGTTGAAAAATGTCTTATTCAAGTGGGTGAGATTGCTCCTAGACTACCCATTCCTATATTTCCTAAGATTTAGTCACCCGTTAATATGCCACCTATAGCCTCTATACCTATTGTACCGACAATAGGTTATTAGGCTACTAACCAGGAGAAATGTCATCCCTAAGAAAAATAGAGGGATTCAAGAGACTAAAAGTATGTTGCAATCTCTAGGAAAGACCTTCAACAATGAATTTGTAAGCCTTAAAAAATAGTTTGGTCAAGAACAATTATCGAACCTAGCCTCTTTTCAGCCAAATAAACAAAATAGAGGACCCTTTCCAAATAATTATCAAAAGAGAAATCTTAACCCCATGCCTTTCAAACTTTATGATCCTAATATTCATGGCCCTTCGAGAGAGCTTGTACCTCAAAACAACTTGGCCCAAGAGCAAGAGTGGTGTTACCCTTGTAATAAACCTCACAATTAGGCTGAATGCATGAACAAAATGGAAAATTAGGCTCTTATTGTGCAGAGTAGTTATGCTGGTCAAGAAAATTTATCAAATGGAGATGTTGAGCAGTGAGGAAATTTTGAAATGGCTTTGATGAATTGGTAGATTGCTGATTTTTGTAGAATTAATCATTATCAAGGTCTAAACCAGCAAATTTCATCTATTGCAATAAACACAAGGGAAAAAAGAAGAGTAATGGATGTTGACTAGCAAGCTATAAGTGTAGAACAACGAGCTGTAAACTTAGAGCAACAAGTTGTAAGAGGTCAAAATCAGGCCATTCCATCACAAAGTGTCCCAGTAATGCACCCAAAGATGCATATTCTATAGAGAGAACAACAAAGAGCAATTGATAAGGTTGCATTTGTTGGTCTACAGAAGGTAAGCCATGTATCTTTCAATGTAGTAGAGCATTTAAAGAAGGTTGCAATTACCATATCCATTATGGATGCACTTCATATCCCTAGACAAAAGGAGTTGTTGCAAAATGCTTTGTCTAAGTTTTCATCTTTAGATGTTTCAAATGCAAAAAGGAGTAGGATGGTTCTTTCCAATAGCTCAGAGATAAAGAGTGGATAGCAAAATAGAGAAGTAAAACCTCCACCATTTTACTTGAGTCTCATAATTGGGGACAAACTCATCCACAACTGCATGATAAACTCTAGAGTTAGCAGATCTATGATGCCAAAGAGTGTAGTTGATAAATTGGGCTTAGCTTATGAACCTATGGCTAAAGTTGTAGAACAATTGAATGGCTATGTTGTCCAAACAACATGAGTTCTTAAAAATTTAGCCCTCACACTTCATTCATGCCTAAATTTTGTCATCCCGCAAGACATTCATGTAATTGAATTGCCACCTCACTTTGAATTGTTCCTATCTAGAGATTTCACTACCAAATTAGGAGGTTTTCTATCAGTTGATTGGTCCCATTTATTTTTTAGAACCCGCTATGGTACTAAGGTAACCATTAGGTCTAAACCATTGTCCAAGGACCACATTGAACCTTATGCTCCTAGCTTGATTAATGCCAACCTTTGCACCACATATGGGTTGGAGAATCAACCCATGGCCTCAAATCCCAATACACCCAATAAAGAGGAAAATCTAGATGAGTTGTCCACCTTAGGTCATAGCCTTGATCCTTCCAACTACACTGGGGAGGAAAGGTTAGACATTTATGTGATTCAAGAGCTAGATACAGTAGTTCCAAATTTGGTTAAAGACTAGAATCAAATTCCAAGTGGAAATGCAATGTTCCTGAAGGATGAGGAGGTGATCAAAGAGTGGAAGGAGTTTCTCTTCATTAACCAAATTTCAAATCAGGAAGAAATTCTTAGAGAGGATGAAAGAATGGATGAAGGTGTTGTTTGAAGATGACACTTCAAATAAAGAAGAAAACCCCACTAAATATGGAGTGGTTGGAGATGTTGATTAACAATCAAACCTTGGATCAGGGGGAGATCTATGATGAAGAATTCCTCATCCAATTTAGTAGAGCTATTGAAAATTATTTTGAGAGAGAAGAATGTATGGTTAAAGAAAATCCATTGCTAGAGGATTTTGATTTCTCTATTGAAATTGTGAAGATACAACCATGGTTCAGTCCTAGCTTCCAAGTGAATAGTCAGAAGGGTTACCTAACTTTGATTTTGAAGTTAAAAGGAGTATGGCCATGATGGGTTCAATGGCTACTAGTGAACTGACATATTATTGGAAGTACTTTGACAAGATCTGATCTTATAAAGTTGATTTTTAGTTAAACAAGGAGCTGAACGATAATGTGGTGAAAGAATTTTGTGGAGCAAGGTTCAGAGAGTTTGCTATTGCGGACTTTGTCCTCAAATGGGATGAGAAAAAGAGTAAGCCAGGGAGGCATACTAAATTTGATGCAATCTGGGAAGGCCCATTTGTCATAATAGAATGTAAGGAGTGGAACTTATTCCAGCTCTCTAAGTTGAATGGAGAAATTGTAAGGAAAGCTTAGGTGTGGAACAAACTCTCCTAATGCCAAAACCTTCGGGAAGAATGTAGAGGTGACTTTAAATTTTCAATTACAGTCCAATAAGATGCACATGAAAAGAATAATAGAAAAGAGAAATGAACACATACACAATTAGATACCAGATTTATGTGGGAAAACCCTTATGGGAGAAAAACCCACCACACCAAGAAAAAACCACTTTGTATTACAATAACGAAAATTACAGACAGAGTCAATTTACTGTAGCAACATTTCCTTGATCAACCTTGTATATAATAGCTCTTAGAAAACATACAATGAATTTACTTAGATCAAATCGTGTTCAATCGAGCAACACTTCGTTATCTCAGACTGTTCATCGTCATCCACCATTGCCAGAGAGTAATCCATTCTCTCACAGTTTGTTCATCTCCCTCACAGGAACGGTCGCAATAGTCCAACTGCTAACAGTTCACATTCTGCTTCTCTGATTGGTCCAAAATAGACCATGTAGGATAGTCATTCGGTCAAAATGGTTCAACAAAATCGCATGTCGGTGAGACACTAGATCGTGTCTCCCCGATGCCACAATGCTTGACTGTCGTTATTGGCAAGAGTCACCACCATCGAAAAGAGTTATATCGAGTTCAAACCTATCACCCAGACTCACTCTATCGCTAAGACATCACATCGATATCCACTGCGAAACCATCGTCAAGATGATCAATGTCATTAAGACTTCACACCAATGTTCAACTTATGTAGCTCTATCGGCAAGACCATCACTATCGGCGAGACATCGTACCGAACACATAACAGTTAGAGAGACCAACATTATCAGCAAGAGGTCATATCAAATGCACTAGCCTGTTGGCAAGACCACATCCATCGGCAAGAGTTCTTACCGAATGCGAATCTAACCAAGTATCATCGGCCAGTGTCACACCGATGTCATCGACAGTTCATGTCACCCCGACTAGTCTATTGACAAGAGCAACACCATCAGCAAGAGGTTATACCAAATTTCATCACATGGAGATCCATCAGCGGTTCATAAACAAATCTTTTGGTGAGACTAGCACTCTTGGCAAGAGTTCATACCGATTGCAAACCTATTAGCCAAGAGTCTCCCCAATGACATCCATCACCAATGTGTAAAACCTCGGCAAGACATACTCTATCGAAATGAGTCACTCTAAAGCTTCATGTCTCTCCCCGATGCCACTCATTGCTAAGAGTCTCCCCGATAACCAACTGGAACCAACCTATCGGCAAGAGATCTACCACGATAGAATGAGATGGGAAACTCACAGCAATAGACATGTCTTGCCGATGACTCCCATTAGCAAGACAAAACCAAGGTCTCAATGACTTTAAAATTTTGAACACAGCTACTAGTCGGTAAGACTTCCAGAGGGTCTCACTGATTTTTCTCTTTCAGGAGTTTCATGTCAATAAGCTTTAGGTACATTTTCCAACAATCTCCACTTGACGAAGATCTTACTGACACCTCTAGAGGACAACAAAACTACTAAAATTCATGGGTGTGAGATGGGGTCAGAAATCAAATAGAATAGATAAAGTGACAACCAACACTTCTAAACTATTAACCACATCCAAACAAGAGAAAACAATGAAAACATAAGGAAACTAAAACATCAAATCAAAATACTCCCCATGTTTGAACTTGAATCACTTCTCTTACTCTCCTTCTTCTTGTTATGCAACTTTGCCCTCAGATTTGTTGAAATACTTGTGCAAGACCTACAAATGGTAGCAAGAAAGTTGGAGAAGAATAACTGTTAAGCTAAAAATGGAGAAGGAAGGTTGCTTTTATAGACAACCATTCGAATGGATGGTTGAGATTAATCTTCTTGAAAGATTCCAAGATCAATGGATGGGAAAGCGTGAGAGGAATGTTACGAAATGGATGGTTGAGATTAAGTCTCAGAAAAGATGCCAAGATCAATGGTCCAGAATTGATGCACCAAGAATATGCTATTCTTGGAGGAATCATGATAGGAAGACATGAAAAGACATGTAGGCCATGATAGACATGTAGGCTAGGATAGGCATGCAAGGACATGCACAGACATGCAAGCTATGACAAGAAATGAATGTTATGACAGGGCATCTTTGACCAAGTGGTGCATAAATAATTTATTTTAAATTATTTATTCGAAAATGGAGGAAATGGACAAGTGGAAAATAAATAATTTATTCAAATTATTTATTTGAAAATAGATGAAATGGACAAGTGGACAATAAATTATTTATTCAAATTATTTATTTGAAAATAGAGGAAATGGACAAGTGGAAAATAAATAATTTATTTAAATTATTTATTTGGAGAAAATGAAAAGAGGAACATTTAATTAAATTTATTAATTTAATTAAATGGAGAGATGGAAATTAGACCTTAAATAATTAATTTAGATTAACTATTTAATTAGGAGAGGGCATGGGATAGTTAAATGATTTTAATAATTATTTAACTATGGAAGAATTAAAGGACCATGAATAGATAAATAATTAATGGTATTTAACTATAGATGAAAGATGACAAAATAATTAAATAAATAATAATTTATTTAACTATTGAAGAAGAGGAAGAAATTAGTGATGCAATTAGTTTATTTAATCGTTCGGGATAGAATAAATATTAGAAAGTGAATTAATTAAATAATTATTAAAAATTATTTAATTAATAGAGGAATATAATCAAACATAATTGAATAACTAAAATTATTCAATTATCGAAGGATGAGGATGAAGAAAAATGACGCTTGAAGGCTTAGGACATTTTTATGTGTCTACATTTTTCCCCTCTTTGTCATAATGCAACCTGTCGCATTGTGACAAAGAAAAATAAGTCAAAGTCATGCCCCAGTGCAAAATAAGATGAGGAAGAATGACGAGGAGGGTTATGGTATGCCCCCTGGAGAGGACAGATGGGTTCCAAGAACATGGGTGTGCTCTCGAAATTGATGAGAAGACTGGAGGATGAAAGACAAAAGAAATGTTAGCTTGGAATGGGATGGATATTAGCGTGGAAGAGAAGGGAGGATGAAGATGGAAAGCTAGGTGAAAAAAAAGATAGGGGAACCAACTTTCATACTTACATTTTTATATTTATCATCATTGGGCAGATTATTGTGATGGCCAACAAACACCATGATATGACGTAAATCAAGGTGTGCAAGGTCATACCATCACTTGACTTAAATAGTCACAAACAATGATGATCATGACTCATACAAAAAGGCACATTTTCCCCAGTCTTTTTGTTATAACCAACCGCAAGCAGAAAAAGACAAGAAGGACAAATCATGAAACGTCGTTGCTTCTCTAAATCCTATTTCTAGGACATCCTCGAGAAACTAGCAACATGATTGCCAAAAAGAAAAAAATAAAGCCAAAACCATCATCATGATACGTCGCTGCTTTTCTAAATCCTGGAGTCAAGACATCACTGAGAAACTAGTAACATGAGTGTCAAAGGACAAAACAAATGTCATGATATGTCATTGCTTCTCTAAATCCTGTTGTCGGGATCTCGCTGAAAAACTAGTAACATGATGAAAAATCAACAGACAAGTGCCAAATGTTTTCCAAGTGTGTCTGGATGCCAAGATTTTTAATGTCGAGATGCTAGGGTGTCAAGATTTTGATGATGCCAAGATGATGAGTGTCAAAGATTGCCAAATTCAGGAAGGACACATCCTGAATAAAGTTGATGTCAAGAGGAGAAACCCCCAAAAGTCGAGAGGATCCCTCAAAATTCCAGGTGACAATGACAATGCCTAGGAAGGACACATCCTAAGGCATAAATGATGTGGGTTGTTCTTCAGAAGGAAACATCTGAAAGAACATTTATGTCAAGAGGAGCGATCCTTGAATGTCAAGAGGATTTCTCAAAATTTCGAATGACGATGACGATGCCTAGGAAGGACACATCCTAGGGCATGATTAAATGACAAGCTACCCTTCAGAAGGACACATCTGAAGAGTAAGCAAAATTTGACTAGCTTGACTAAGTTTGACTGATTTTGATATGCCAAGATGATTGTCATGTTCCATTGACAGATTGTCGAAGTTCACTTGGGTAGATTGTTCATTCAAATTTAAAGACTATTTCATGTGTGTGAAAAAAATTGTGCAATGAACCCTAATGGACTGACCTAGTGTGGCCTCGGGGGCCCATCGACAAATGGCCTTGCCTACGTCATGCACTTAGAGACCTCGTAGTTCGACACGACCAAAGACTTTGTCTTGTTGACGAAAGATTGAGTCATGATTCATTTTGACAAACCTAATAGGACTGACCTAATGTCTCGGGGGCTCTAAGATGAGCCTTGCCTATGTAGCAAATGCGTAGAGACAACGTAGTTCGACAATGACAAAGACTAATCAAAAGTTGAATTGGCATGACTATGCCGACTGACATGACTCTATTTTTTGGAATTTTTGTGTTTTCTTTAGGACGTTTTTCAATTTTTAGGTCTTTTTTTTAGGACATTTTTTTGATTTTTAGGTCTTTTTTAGGACATTTTCTGATTTTTAGGTCTTTTTTCAGGACATTTTCTGATTTTTAGGTCTTTTTTAGGACATTTTTTGATTTTTTAGGATCACGTGCGGTACCCACTATAGTCTCATGATAAAAGTTTGCCCCTAGTCAAGTTGAGTATGAGCTAGAGAAAAATGAAATGTAAAGAAAAGGCATGACTAGCATGGACAATGGACAATATGCAAGACTTGATTTCAACTATTGTCAGCCATGGATAGAAATATCATGATATTAGGACAAATTGTTATGGAGAATGTCGAAAAAGAGTATGTTCATTAGGGACAAAGGTATATAGAGTGACAGTAGATGGCATAGCAATGACTGACTACACATGGTGCCTGTTTGCCAGGTTTTCACCATGGTACTTATCCAAAGCACCTGTTTACTAGGTTTTCACTATTGGATGAATTATTTCTCTTTATTTTTGTCATTTTATTCTCTTTTTTTTTTCTTTTTTTTTTTTGGTGTCACCAGGATGCCTGTTTGCTAGGTTTTCATCAAGTTGACAATTTTTTTTATATTCCAATTTTTTTTGTATTTTTACTGGTTTTCATATAGGCTTTTTGATGCTATGCATAGAATTTTCGCAAATGTAGACTGTTGATTGGCTCTATCAACTGTTCACCTTTAGGAGTAGCTAACTGATATGCTCTAGAACCAAATGATGCTATGATGACGTAAGGGCCCATCCAATTGGGCTCATATTTTCCCGGCTTCTCCCTATCTAACTGATTCTTGGGATTTTGCATGAGAACTAAGTCACCAATGTGAAACTGTCAAGTCATCACCCTTTTGTTATAGCTTCTGCAAAGACGATTTTGGTATGCTCGTAAATGATTCAATGCATTGTGTTTGCATTCATCTAGCATTTATAACTCATGTAGTCTTGATTGTCTATATTCTTCATCAGTGATGAGGCCTTTCATGGAGACTCGCAAAGATGGAATTTCGACCTCTATGGGCAAGATGGCTTCGTCTCTAAAGACAAGGGAAAAAGGAGTGGCACCAGTGGGAGTACGAATGCTCGTGTGGTATGCCCACAAAGCAGGGTTGAGTTGGATGTGCCAGTCACGACCAGCATCATTGACAGTCTTTTTAAGAAGTTTGATAATGGTTTTATTAGATGCCTCAGCTTGACTATTTCCTTGTGGGTAATATGGCGTGGAAAAGTGGTGGCTAATATGGAAACATTGACATAATTCACAAACTTCATGGTTTTTGAAGGGACAACCATTATCCGTGATGATGGATTGTGGAATGCCATACCAACAAATGATATAATTGAGGATGAATTTGGAGATTTGTTTGCTAGTAATGTAAGTGAGTGGAATGGCCTTGATCCACTTAGTAAAATACTCAATGGCGGTGATAATTAATTTGTGTCCATTGGAGGATGTAGGGTGAATCTTGCCCACGAGATCAAGTCCCCATTGTGCGAAAGGCCAAGGAGAAGTGATTGGCCTCAACTCTTGTGCTGGAGCGTGAATCAAATCACTATGAATTTGACATTGGCGACAAGTTCTTACAAATTCCAGTGCATCCTTTTCTAGTGTTGGCCAATAGTAACCAAGTCTCATAATATTTTTAGCTAAGGTTGGGCCACTCGAATGGGACCCACATATACCCTCATGTACTTCCTGTAAGGTCACTTTTTCTTCATTAGTGTTGAGACAATGGAGAGGGTATTGTCAAAGCTACGACGGTAAAGGGTGTTACTGATGATGGTATAATGCGCAACTTTGCGGATAAAGGACTTCCTTTGGTTATTGGAAAAGTTTTGGGGAAGGATCTATGAATGAAGGTAGTTAAAAATGTCCTTGTACCAGGGGGAGCTGGAACCAACAAGCTCACAGACCATTTCTAATTCGGGGACATCGTAAGCCGGAACCAATAACTGCTCGACCAAAAACTCAAACTGTGGGACATTGCTGGGAATATCAAGCAAAGATCCAATAGTTGCCATAGCATCAGCAGCCTTATTCTGTGTTCTTGGAATCAATTCAAAGGATAGTCTATGAAAATATGTCAGGAAACTATCAACCATTTGTTTATAAGGAATTAGCTTCTCATCTTTGGTTTCATATTCATCATTGACTTGGTTTATAACTAGTTGAGAATTGCTGAGGACCTGTAAATTCCTAATTTTCCACTTGATAGCCATTCGGAGTCCTGTAATTAGTGCTTCATACTCTACCATGTTATTAGTGCATGGAAATGCTATGTAGAATGACCTTGGGATGGAGTCTCCTTATGGGGTAATGAATAATATTCCAGCTCCTGATCCATGATTAGTGTGAGATCCATCAAAGTATAATTGCCAAGGCTGTTTAGATTATGTGTGACATATAGACTCGTTTGGAAATTATGTTGTAAGAGGATGGTTATCTAGTATTGGTGCATCTGCGAGCTAGTCTACTATTACCTGTCCCTTGATGGCTTTTCGTTCCACATATTGAATATCATATTCACTGAGGATTGTAATCCATTTTGCTAAACGTCCAGTCAATGTTGCTCGACTCAAGAGGTACTTCAAGGGATCGATCTTAGCTACCAAAAGTTTCTTATGGTTTAACATGTAATGCCTTAATTTTTGGGCTGAAAATACAACTGCCAACAAGAACGTTCAATGGGTGTGTAATTTAGCTCATACCCCACTAGTGTTCGACTGATATAATATATGGCCCTCTCTTTTTCTTCATAGTCATTTTGTGCTAGTAATGCCCCCAGTGCTGAAGTAGTTGCAAAGATGTACAAAATTAATGGTTTTCCTTGGATAGGAGGCATGAGAACTAGAGGTGACAATAAATACTATTTGATCTGGTTGAATGCTTCCTGACACTTATCTATCCACACAAAGGGGATCCCTTTGCGTAGAAGATACTGGAATGGTTGACACTTATCTATGAGTTGAGCAATAAACCGTCTGATGGATTGAAGTCTACCTTGTAGCGTTCTTAGGTCACTGATTCCCTTAGGAGGAGGCATATCCAATATAGCTTTGACTTTAGCGGGATCAACTTCAATTCCTCTACGAGAGACTATGTATCCCAATAACTTGCCTGATGTTACACCAAAAGCACACTTTTTTGGGTTTAACCGGACCTTATATTGTTCCAACCTCCTGAAAAAATTTGTCCAATACTGAAAGATGGTATTTTCTTGTCAATGACTTTGCCAAAAGGTCATCTACATATTCCTCCATTAATGTGTGTATCATGTCGTGGAATATTGTTGTCATTGCCCTTTGATATGTAGCACCTACATTTTTAAGACCAAACGGAATTATAGTCCAATAGTATGTACCCCAAGGGCATGTGAAAGTAGTTTTGTGTTGATCTTCAGGGGCAATACGAATCTGATTATAACCCGAGAAACCATCCATAAGGGACATCATCTCATATCCAGTTGTAAGGTCCACAATGATGTCAATGTTTGGCAGAGGAAAATCATCTTTAGGACATGCTTTATTGAGGTCTCAGAAGTCTGTGCATACATGAATCTGTCCAGTATACTTAGTGACAGGTACGAGGTTGGATATCCACTCAGCATAGTCAATTGATTTGATAAAACCTACATCCAACAACTTTTTGAGTTCAACTTTAACCAACAATGCCACTTGTGGGTGCATCTTTCTTAGCTTTTGTTTTACTGGCTTGGCATCTGGAAATAATGGCAAGTGATGCAATACTAACTCAGGATCTAATCCTGGAATGTCGGCATAAGACCAAGCAAAGTTTACCTTGTGTTCTGAGAAGAACTTTTGAAATATTGGTTGTTCAACCTCTGTCAATGATGCCGCAAAGAGGACCATTTTGGGGTCTTCCACAGTAGCTATATTAACTGGTATGGTGTCTTCTACAAGCATTGCTGATTTTTCTCTGTCCACGGGGAGAAAGTCCAATCCTCCACCCTTAGGTGCCTCAGGGAGGTTTTCACCCTCGGATACGTCCTTTATTTTTACTATTTTGTCGTCAGAAGGTGCCTTTCGGTTTTCACCTAGAGACGTATTATTTTTTACTTTATTTTTCTTTTTAATTTTGCGACTAGAGGATGGCACAGTCTCCCCAAAATAAGCAGCACAATCCAAGTCAATGGAAAATCCAGCTTTGTGATCCCCATTTGGAATGCCCTCACGTAGTCCGAGAAATTCTGCTAAAGCCTCATCATTTTGAAAAGTGTCCATTACTGGTGGGCCTTGTTGGTTCCAGTCAATTAGGTCAGGGTAAACTAAAGATATCCCATCATTAGCATTTGCAAATTGAGGAGATGACAAGGAGAGCATGCAAATGGATGTCGAGACATTAAAAATGAAATTGTCATCATCTGGCTCTATGTCGGATTCTATCCAGTATTCTCCTTCGCTTGCTTCATACTCACCAGCGAAATAAGGGACAAAGGGAGTAGCATTAGAGTCAAGATCAGTAGTGGCAAGTGACGGTTCAGGTGGTTCTGAATGATTGTCATCAATTTGGAATGACTGGGTTGGGATGTCAGGACTGGGATGAATGGGAATAGAACATGATCTAGACTTGACATCATTTGATGTTGTATCGATCTTAAACATTTTCTAGAATCATTCCTCAAATGTAGGCTTGCTAGGTTTGAGGAATAATTCGTCAAGGCAGTAGTCACTTAAGGATCACTGAGAGCCAAATTCCCATTCGTGAGAGTCAGTTTTAGAGGAGGTGTCCTCAGTTGTCTCAACACAGTTTGAAGCATACACTAACTCACATGGAAGCACATTGGTACTCGGATTGCTAGATTCTCATGGACCTAACCCTAACCCAAGATGTTTTGGTCTTTCTGAAACTGATAGTGGCTCACGCCTTCCATTTTTATCCTTACCAAGACCACTTTTTCCATCATAACCTTTTGCTTTTATCATGTTGTATCCTTTTCCATATATTGTTATTGGCAAGGGAGTTAAGTCTCATGGTTCTCTATAAATCCAGGATAGTATATCATCTGTGTCCTCTTGACTCATTTCACCCCACTTTATGAAAACTGCATTTGGAGGAACCCTGAAAGTTTCTTTTGCTTGTATTCTAAAACAAGGTTTTCCATAGACTTGGGGAGACTTGGGCATCTTGGTTATGCAATAGGCTGTATTCAACTTGTACTCTCCACATCCTTGATCCTGAATCTGGAACCTTAGGTTGACACTTGGGGTGATAAATGAAGTGGAAGGCGTTATGGAAGTGGTCATGGTGGTCAAAGAAGTAGGAGTGGAAGTGATGGATGAAGAAGCGGAAGATTTCATGAGTGTTGAGGGATCAATGAATTTAGAAGGCAAAGATGTCAGAGCTTCCCTATTGATAGGGACTTGACGTTCTGAGACACCCCATAAGTTGGTACAATATTGGAATGGATCAGGGTCTTCGTATATAGTAATCTTAGTTCCTTCAAAAGGAAACTTCAAGAACTAGTGATATGTGGAGGGAATGGCTTTCAAAGCATGGATCCAAGGTTGACCGAGTAAAATGTTGTATGGCAAGTCCAAATCTAGAACTTGACAAGTGGTGTCAACAATGACTGGTCCGATCTGAATTGGGAGTGTAATTACGCCCCGAGAGGAACGTTCTGCATCATCATATGCCTTGATAACAATGTTTATTGTGGCGTCTATGCAAGCATCAGAAAATCCTTGTGCCTTGACCAATTTTAAGGAACATATATTCAGTCCTGCTCCGCCATCTACTAAGACTCGTCTGACCTTATGTTTATGAACAAAGACTTTGATATGAAGGGCATCATTATGGTTGGATTTGGATGACGAATATTCTTGGTTAGAAAAGGTGATATGGTGGGGTGTCATGAGATATCCTACCATGGCTTCAAATTGGTTGACATCAATATCTTGGGGAATAGAGGATTCTTGCAGTGTTTTGTCTAGGATGGCCTTATGGGCAGGCGAGATGCGTAACAACTCAAGAATAGAGATTTGTGCAGGTGTTTTTCCAAGCTGGTCAATAAGATTAAAGTTTCCTTTAGGTTGGGATTGCTTGTTTTGTGGACGAGATTGCGACTGTGAAGTGGACGGGCCAGCTATTGTTACCTTTGGTTGTCTAGGGGGAGGAGGGATGGCTATGGTGATCTTTCCACCGCGAGTGGTGACATTGCATTCAAGGACCTTTCTAACGGTGACCGTGTAGACATGTTCCTCAATTTTTCTAATGTGATGTATAATAGGTCCCCCGAAATAGTCATATGCAATACGGGCATGGTTGGCTCGAGTATTGTTATTAAGGTTTGACATAGAAGGGTTTCCTGAATCATGATCCTACAGTGGGTTCTTGTGTATTGTATGATCCACATTAGAGGCAAACTGTGGTCTTCCAACTTTAATGATACGTTTTTCAATTGTTTACAAGAAGATGTTTTGTGTCCTTTTATTTGGTGATAGTCACAAAATGCATTATCATCCCACCAAGATGGTTTAAACTGTCCAGGGTCATATGGTTTGGGGTCCTGAAGTGTGATGACACCATTTTGAACACATTTCTTGAGTACTTCGTCAATAGGTTCACCCAAAGGGGTATATGTGCGATTTCTAAGGAATTGTCTTGGTTGTCTAGGCTGCCCTTGAATTTGATTGTTTTGATTTCCTTGGTTATTCTGATTTGTCTGGATAGCATTAGCAGCATAGTTTTGTGTCATCATTTGTGTGTTTTGTGGTTGTGTCCCTTTTAGAGTAATCATAGGACCCATAGTGTTGACAACCTTAGCATCGACTACACCATCATTGGTAACATGTTTGTTCTTAACCAAAAATTTGGTTTTGTCAGTAGAAGGAGGGTTTGCATTTGTGTTTTTAGGACCATATTTTAGTCTTCCTTCAGCTATGAGGGCTTGTTCAACTTGGACACCTCGTTCAACTAGGTCTGCAAAATTTGTGCAACAATGAACATGCAAGCCATTTTTCAGTGGGCCCATTAACGTTTGTATGAACATGTTGACTTTTTCCTTTTCAGGTATGTCTATATGACAACGACTCACTAGGCCCCTCCATTTTTGAAAGAACGGTAAAAAGGTTTCACCTGAATCTTCTTGTGTGAGTTGGCATAAGTTGGTAATGGAGGTGTTTGTGTCAATGTTGTATGTGTAATTTTTCACAAGTTGTTCAACAAGTTCTTTCCATGACTGTATTCCAGGTTGCAATGTATAGAACCATTCTAGCACCAGTCCTGTGAGGCTTTTAGGAAATAGTCGCATTAGATATGTGTGCTCATGAGCAATATCCACACAACTTGTTATGAACTCTCTAATGTGGTCAAGTGGATTTGTTTTACCCTTGTATTTGTTGAAGTTTGGAGCCACATAACCATGTGGAAATGGTGGCATGTACAAAGTTGTATCAAAAGGATATGGACATAAGTCGTATGGAATTTGTGTCTTCTTGTCTGAGGTTTTCATATTTTCCATCTATTTTTGAAGGTCATCCACTTTTGCTAGCAAGGTGTGTACGATGGGATCATTGGTTGCCTGAAAGTAAGGTATGTTTTGCTGATATTGCTAGTTGTGATTGGGGATATGTTGTTGAGTATGAATCTGGGATGAGTATGTGGGAATATGTAACCCCACCATGTTTGTCTGTATTTGAGGTCCCTGACTTATTTGATGTCCAAAGGTATGCATTTGTTGTGTCATTTGAGTTCCTTGTCCTTGTTGAAAGAATTGTCCGTGTGGCATGGTAGTGTTTGGTCCTTGAAAGTGTCTGTGTGGTATATGTGTATTGTGCCCTTGTCCATGTGGGATGTTCATTTGTGATGATGTGTTAATGTTGTGTTGAGGGCCTTGAATGAAAACGCGTCGTGAGTTTCGCCCAAAGGGATTAAATGAGGTTCCACCATAAGGATGTGATGAAGATGCCCCCATTGTCATAGATGAAGAGCCGACCATAGGATTTGAAGAAGTGGTGCCTACTGATGTGGATGCAAAGGTGGCTCCTATTGTTTGTGAAGATGATGTGGAAGTTGTAGGCATGGACTGTGAAAAGGTAGCTCCTAGCATTTGTGTAGATGATGTGGACATTGTAGGCATGGTCATAGTGGATGTTCCTCCAGTTGCGTTAGTTGAAGAGGAGGTGTTTTGATTTATGGTGCCACTAGATGTCACATTAATGGTGGTAGTAGCAACTTGCGTAGTAACAACAGTGTGATTGGTCGAGGTATTGTTCGTGTCATGTTGGGATGTTGTGTTTTGTGTCATATGATTAGGAGAGACAGGTCGTATGGTATTAATGTCAAAGCCTTTTGGTAATCTTGTGCCTTGGTCTAAGAGCATAGCGAGGTATCGTTCAGGATCGTTTAAGACCAATTCTTCTACAAGTGAAGTGAATTCCAGATTTTGGGCTGCTGCCTCTAAGTTTTCAATGTAAACTTGTCCATTTTGGTCTCTTTGTATGAATTGTTCAAAAAGTGGATTTTGAAAAGAATTTGACATGTTCATGGAAGATTGTGCATTCAAATTGCCAAATGGGTCATCAAAGATCCAGTCATTGGGATTGGTGTTGATGTTGGTGTGGTTGTCAAAGTCTTGTCCAAAGTCTTCCATTTGTTTTTTCTTTCATTGAAGTCTTGTCTCCACCATCAAAGGAAATTGCTCAAATGAAGATAATAACAATGCAAGTATGACACTAACCTATGTTTTTGTCTTTTTGTGTGATAAAGGATGACAATGCAATGGGATGATAATGTGTATCTAAGGAAATGTGTAATGTCGAAAAGTGAAAGTGACGATTAGGACTAGGATGATGAGGTGCAAAATAAGGACTAAGATGATTATGTCAACTAAAAAGGCAACTAATGCAAAAGCCTAGGTTCAAAATAACAACTAGGATGAAATAATGTTTTTGGATTTTTTTTTTTGAATAAAGGATGACAATGCAAGACTTAATTTTTTTGGATTTTTTGACAATAAGGGATGCAATATGACAATGTTGTCTAGAGAAAATGACTAATGCCAAAGGACAATGAAGACTAGGATGACAAGTTATGACACTATTTTTTTTGTTTTTTTTGTATTTTTGGAGGATGTCAATGCAAGGTGATAATGACGTTTTCCTAAAGAAAATGACCAATGCAAGGTGATAAATTGTTAAGAAAGGATGTCAAATGTCAAGGTGACAGTGAGGACTAATGTGAAAATGTTGGTTAAGGAAATGACCAATGCAAAGTCTAGATGCCAAATGAGGACTATGATGACAATATTTTGGATTTTAAAGATATGCAAGGTGAGGACTAAAATGATTTGAATATCTAAGGTATGCAAATGCAAAGGTCTAAAATGATTTGGAAAAAGGTTTCCTAACCACCCTATGCTTGATCTATGTCTCAATTTTGGAATATCAAAGGACTTGTTTGAAGGACTAAATGACAAGGACAAATGACAAATGAGTCTTCCTAACTAGACTTTTGAGTTGGAAGAATCTCACAAAAAGATAATGACTAAAGGAGATAATGATGTCTAAGTCCAATGATAACCTAATTTTGAAAGTCAAGATTTTGCAAAGTGAGGTAAGGTTGTCTTAATCCAAATTATACAAAATGAGATGAGGACCTAAGTTTTTAGTTTATGACTGAAAATGCAAATGGTGAAACCTAAGGATAAAGGTAAATATTTTCAAAGATGAACCTATGGTAAGATGCAAGCTAAAGTGTACAAGGAATGAGAGATTTGAGCAATTTCATGATTTGGTTTTGACATAAGACTTCTAGGTTGAGACTGTTGTTTTGATGTTTTATTGAAAAGTCTGAGTTGGCTAAGGTTTTGTGTCTAGATTTGTGAATATTTTGTATATTGTTTGAAAATCTAGAAAACACTTGACAAGCATGATGTTTTGGTGTACACAAACAAACATGAGACAAGCACAATCCTAATAGGCCAAAGGTTTGTATACTTGATATAGCCCACTGATATACCCCAGATTGGTGCTAAACACCTTTCCTTCTCGAGAGCAGATAGTTTAGAAGTTTGGTGGCACTGGCTCCCCTCCACGGCTCATTAACGTCATTCAGGCACACCAACTTTAGATTCTTGGGTCATCACTTCCCAAGAACTACTATCTCTACTCAAGGGAGTCAGTAGTGAGTATCTTTGGACATGATACTGTACCTTGCACTATACCAAGCAACGGTTGAAAATGGTTGGCCTCTAAAACAAAAGGTGTCTAGCTAGGGCATCCGTTCGAGTGGCCATACATGGGGTGAGAGATTAATCACCAATTAGGTGGCACTCCAGCCTGAAGAGGTTATGCTCAATAGGGTTTATGGGAGTACTACTCCGTCCATGTGACACATCCGCACTCATGGTACTTGAACTTTCCTCAAGCACCCATTTTATATCCCAGCTGGAAGTGGCTTGGCTTTAGCCTGTTACTAGTCGAGTTGTCCCTTAAGGTGAGTATTTTTTCCCTTAAGGCAGGCCCATTTCTAGAAATAATAAATGTTTCTCTTACACCCAGGATCACTAGAAAGTGCAAGGGGAGAGGATACTTCAATTATTAAGTCGTGAGGGTGAAAAAAATAAGGTGGGTCTGGTTTTCTGATCACCTAATTTTCACAAGGTGAGAACATAATCACCTACCACCTTCAAGCACAGTCAGACAAAATCAAACACATGTTCATTTTAATGCACCAAAAGAAGTGTTCCTAAAATAAAAATCGCAAACACATTATTTCAGAAATGAGTCTTCGACTAACGAAGCCGCAAAACCACAAATTAGTAGTTTCATAGATGTCTTGGACCAACGAGAAAGTAGCAAAAAAAACTAAGAACAAAAGATTAAAAACCAAACTAAAAGTAGGTAATATAATTAAACTAAAAAATAAAGACTAAACTAAGAAAAAAGAATTAAAGAAAACTAAAAACTAAGAGCTCAATTTTTTTTGTTGCTCCAAAAGATGCAGTTTTGGGAGCCCCATTCCAAAGCCACACACTACAAACAAAAGATTAGTAATACAAAAAAAAAAAAAACTTGAATGAAAACAACAAACTAAAAATAGTGATAACTTTCTCACAACTAAACAAAACTTTAAATTGTAGATATCTCTGGAAAGCTAAGACATAGAGCTTCAAAACCCAAAAAATACTTTGCAAAATTCTACACAACAAAAGTATTATAAACAAAAGAAAAATCGGATTTTAATAACTAAATCTTAAAAAGTAGTGATTAGTAAAATGGCCATAACTTTCTCAAATCTTAACAAAATTTCAAACCGTTTAATGTTTTGAAAATTTGAAAACAACGCCTACAAAACCCAGAAAATATTTTAAAATATTTGATGCGTCAATCCTTTTGTGCTCAAATGAAGATGACAGGATTTCGCATGCATTCTTGGCTGTAATCTACAAAACAATGAAAACAAACAAGAAAACAAACTAATTTCTCTGCAAAATTATAAGATTCACATCGGGTTCACCAAATGTGAGATGGGGTCAGAAATCAAATAGAATAGATAAAGTGACAGCCAACACTTCTAAACTATTAACCACATCCAAACAAGAGAAAACAATGAAAACATAAGGAAACTAAAACATCAAATCAAAATACTCCCCATGTTTGAACTTGAATCACTTCTCTTCCTCTCCTTCTTCTTGTTATGCAACTTTTCCCTCAGATTTGTTGAAATACTTGTGTAAGACCTGCAAATGGTAGCAAGAAAGTTGGAGAAGAATAACTGTTAAGCTGAAAATGGAGAAGGAAGGTTGCTTTTATAGACAACCATTCGAATGGACAGTTGAGATTAATCTTCTAGAAAGATTCCAAGATCAATGGATGGGAAAGCATGAGAGGGATGTTATGAAATGGATGGTTGAGATTAAGTCTCAGAAAAGATGCCAAGATCAATGGTCCAGAATTGATGCACCAAGAATATGCTATTCTTGGAGGAATCATGACAGGTAGACATGCAAAGACATGCATGCCATGACAGACATGCAGGCTAGGATAGGCATGCAAGGACATGCACAGACATGCAAGCTATGACAAGAAATGAATGTTATGACAGGGCATCTTTGACCAAGTGGTGCATAAATAATTTATTTTAAATTATTTATTCGAAAATGGAGGAAATGGACAAGTGGAAAATAAATAATTTATTCAAATTATTTATTTGAAAATAGAGGAAATGAACAAGTGGACAATAAATAATTTATTCAAATTATTTATTTAAAAATAGAGGAAATGGACAAGTGGAAAATAAATTATTTATTCAAATTATTTATTTGGAGAAAATGAAAAGAGGAACATTTAATTAAATTTATTAATTTAAGTAAATGGAGAGATGGAAATTAGACCTTAAATAATTAATTTAGATTAACTATTTAATTAGGAGAGGTGGCATGGGATAGTTAAATGATTTTAATAATTATTTAACTATGGAAGAATTAAAGGACCATGAATAGATAAATAATTAATGGTAATTATTTAACTATAGATGAAAGATGACAAAATAATTAAATAAATAACAATTTATTTAACTATTGAAGAAGAGGAAGAAATTAGTGACGCAATTAGTTTATTTAATCGGTCATGATAGAATAAATATTAGAAAGTGAATTAATTAAATAATTATTAAAAATTATTTAATTAATAGAGGAATATAATCAAACATAATTGAATAACTAAAATTATTCAATTATCGAAGGACGAGGATGAAGAAAAATGACGCTCGAAGGCTTAGGACATTTTTATGTGTCTACAATGGGCACTAAGGCCCATTGAACTGGCACACCACCTAAACTTGTCTGTGCTCACTGGTTTCGTCAATGCATCTGCAACATTTTTCAGAGTATCCACCTTTTTTAAAGAGACCCTTCCATCCTCCATCATATCTCGTACAAAGTGATACTACACATCAATATGTTTCATCCTGGCATGGAAAGTAGAATTTTTTGCCAAAAAAATAGCACTCTGACTATCACAGTAAATTGTAATTATCCCTGCATCAAACCCAATGTTAGAACATAGATGTTTTAACCAGATTGCTTCTTTATAGGCATATGTTTCTGCCATGTATTCTACCTCTATAGTGGATAAAGTGACTACAGCCTACCACTTACTCATCCAACTAACTGCACCACCATTCATCATGAAAATAGATCCACTAGTGGATCTTCTGCTGTGAATGTCCCCTGCCCAATCAAAATCCACATAGCCTCGAATGATGAGAGTCCTCTATGATTCAACCAAGTTCCCATGGTAACACAAAGCATATTCTAAAGTTCCCTTCAGATATCTAAACACTCTTTTCACAACATCCCAATGTGTCCTTCCAGGATTTTCCATAAAATAACTAAGTACTCCCACTTCTTGGGAAATGTCTGGCCTCGTACAGATGATTGCATACATTAAACTTCCAAATGCACTAGTGTAAGGTACTCTAGTCATGTCCTCTATCTCAGTAGGAGATTTTGGATAGTCTTCAACAGATAGCTTCATTCCCTACAAAACTGGAACAACTAGCTGCTTGCACTCAGTCATACAAAATCTCTCCAGAACAGTATTAATATAATTACTCTGACTGAGCCAAAGTTTTCTACTCTTCCTGTCCCTAGTTATTTCCATTCCCAGAATATACCTGGCTGCACCAAGATCTTTCATTTTGAACTTTGCAGACAACTGATATTTTAGATCAGAAATCATTAACTTACTATTTCCTATGAACATATCATCAACATAGAGAGAAATAATAAGAACGTGATCATTTTTAGCTTTGTAGTATACACAATGATTAGATTTCGATCTTACAAATCTTTGATGACAAAAAAAACGTGTCAAACTTTTGGTACCACATTCTAGGAGATTGTTTTAATCTATATAGAGATTTTTTCAACTTGCAAACTAGATTTTCTTTACCTTTTTCCACAAAGTGCTCAGGCTGGGACATGTAAATTTTTTCTTCAAGGTCACCATAAAGAAATGTTGTTTTCACATCCATTTTTTCAATCTCTAAGTCATACGCTACTGCAAGTGACAAAAGAAATCTGATAGACATCAGCTTAGCTATAGAAGAAAAAATTTCTCCATAATCAATTCCCTCTACCTAGGAATACCCCTTTGCAACCAACCTTGCCTTATACTTTTCCACACTGCCATCTAGACCTATTTTCTTTTTAAATACCCATTTGAAGCCAACAATTTTTCTTCCTTTAGGCAAGGGCACCAAACTCCAAGTATCATTCTTTTCTAATGATGCCATTTCTTCATTCATGGCTTCCAACCAAGAGTTTGAATTAGACATTCTAATTGCCTCTTTCATAGTCCTAGGCTCATTAGTGCTAGAAATTAAAGCATGGGCACAAGTAGAATCTAACAAAGAGAATCCATACCTATCAAGTTGCTTTCTTTCACGTGTTGACCTCCTCACAGGCTAAGGCTGAGGTTGATCTTCTTCTTCAAAGCTCTCAGAACTACTTGAGCTCTCCTCAGTTTCAGGTACATTTTGAATTTTCAATTCTTCTTTATCTGGTGTCGGAGGAATTTCAACTACATCCTTTTTATCTTCTGATTTTGTCTCTGACTACAGATCCAAAGTAGAAGGCTTTAGCTCATGAAAAATAACACTTCTGCTATATAGAACCTTCTCCGTATCATGATTCCAAAGCTTGTATCCTTTTATGCCAGCACTATAACCAATAAAAATACATTTAAGAACCTTGTTTTCCAATTTAGATATTTTTGCATTCGACACATATGCATATGCCTCATAGGAAAATACATGAATGTGTCTCAAAGAGAGATTCTTTCCAGACCATGCTTCCAAAGGTGTTTTCTCAACAAGAGCGGAATTTAGAGAATGGTTTATTAAATAACATGTTGTTGCAACTGCCTTAGCCCAGAACTTCTCCTCCAAGCCAACATGGCTTAGCATACTTCGTGCTCTTTCCATCACTATCTTGTTGAACCTTTCAGCAACTCCATTTTGTTGTGGAGTGTAGGGTTTAGTTTTATGTCTTTTAATCCCATGATCTTTACAGTACCTTTCAAACTCATCAGAACAAAACTCACTGCCATTGTCAGTCCTTAAACATTTTATTTTTCTTCTAGTCTGATTTTCCACAAGGTTTTCAAATTCCTTAAAAAGACTGAACACTTCTGATTTACTTTTCAAAAAATAAACAAATGCCCTTCTTGAATAATCATCAATGAACGATACATAATACCTTGATTTAGACAAAGAAGGAACATTTACTAGACCAAAAACATCATAATGTATATAATCAACTAAACTAGAAGATTTGTGTGGACTGGAGTAAAATGAAACATGGTGTTGTTTACCATATATATAATGTTCACAAAACTTGAATTTGAGGTTACAATCATCAAGCCCTTCAACCAGGTTTTTATTCTTCAAGGTTTTTAAACCTTTTTCACCAATGTGGCCAAGCCTATGATGCTAGAGCATAGTCTTTTCTACTAGAAGTTTAACTTCCATAGAGTTTGCACTATCATGAACTTTTTCCTCTGTTTCTCCATGAGTAGCCTTCTGTGACTTTATAGAGACACTATTGCATTGCACAACATGTGCATCCAACTTATACAAGGTACCATTACGAGCACCCCTTGCTAGCACCATCAAGCCTCTAGTCATCTTGTAGCCATTTTCAGAGAACGTGACTTGCACTCCAATATTGTTCAGCTTACTAACAGAAAGTAAATTTTTAGCTAGACTTGATATATGCATTACATCATTGATTCCCTTCACTCTTTCATTAGGGAACTAAATTCTGACTCTTCCACGACCAACTATTTTCAGAGATGAATCACTTTCCAAATACACCCTTCCACCATCATATTTTCATACTTAGTGAACCATTCTCTATGAGATTTCATGTGGAAAGATGCTCCAAAATCAATCAGCCAGACATCATTTGATGCCTGAGTTGCCAAGGCTGCAATGAAAGCGTCTGCATCACTCTAAGAAGAATCATTATCAGAAGAATACTTCTTCTTCTTCTTTTTCTCCTCTTTACAATCCTTTCAGACATGACCAGGCTGCCCACAATTCCAACACTTTACCTTGGACTTCTTACCAGGAGACTTTGATCTCCCCTTTGATTTGGATTTGGACTTCTTGTCCTTCTTCTTGCCTTTTTCTGTCGATCTTCCTCGAATATCAAGAGCCTTCTTCATCATCTTAGAAGATTTTCTTCTCATTTCTTCTAATAGCAAAGAAGCAACAATATCTTCCATCTTAAAAGAGGAAGTAGTACTCCCAATAGTCATCACCAAGTGATCCCAAGAATCTGGCAAAGAACATAACAACAACATACAACGATATTCTTCATCAATCTTCACACCCACATATGCTAACTGAGCAATAAACATGTTGAAAGAATTCAAATGATCAGCAATAGATGCTCCTTCCTACATTTTCAAAGACTACAACTTCTTCAAGAACAACTTATTCACCAAGGACTTGCCCTGATAAATAGCTCCTAGTCTCATCCACAAAGAGGATGTTGTCTTTTCTTCATGAACATTTAGAAGGACAGAGTCTGCTAAATAGAGCCTTATCAACACCTTTTATTTTTGATTTGCAAGGTCCAAATCCTCTTGCTTCATTCCTGTAGGCTTTGTTCCAGACATAGCAAGCCAAAGATCATGATCAACCAATAGATCTTCCATTTTGAGTTTCCACAACTCAAAATTACTACCTTTGAATTTCTCAATTTCAATCTTTCCTGACGTGCTTGCCATCTTAATTTGTAATTCGAATTACCAGACTTCTACAAGACTCCCACTAAATAGAATTGACACAAAAAACCCAACGTACCCACTAGGATAACACAACTGGCTAGGCTCTGATACCACTTGTAAGGAAAGCTTAGGTGCAGAACAAACTCTCCTAATGGAAAAACCTCAGGGAAGAATGTAGAGGTGAATTTAAATTTTCAATTACAATCCAATAAGATGCACATGAAAAGAATAATAGAAAAGATAAATGAACACATACACAATTAGACACCAGATTTACGTGGGAAAACCTACCACACCAAGAAAAAACCACTTTGTATTATGGTAACAAAAATTACATACAGATGTCAATTTACAGCAGCAACATTTCTTTGATCAATCTTGTACATAATAGCTCTCAGAAAAAATACAATGAATTTACTTAGATCAAATTGTGTTCAATCAAGCAACACTTCATTATCTCACACTGTTCATCATTATCCGCCATTAACAGAGAGTAATCCATTCTCTCACAGTCTATTCATCTCCCTCACAAGAACAATTGCAATAGTCCAACTGCTAACGGTTCACATTCCGCTTCTCTGATTGGTCCAAAATAGACCACATAGGATAGTCATTCGGTCAAAATGGTTCAACAAAATCGCATGTTGGTGAGACACTAGATCGTGTCTCCCCGATGCCACAATGCTTGACTGTCGTTATTGGCAAGAGTCACCACCATTGGCAAGAGTCATATCGAGTTCAAACCTATCGCCCAGACTCACTCTATCACTAAAAAATCACATCGATATCCACTGCAAAACCATTGGCAAGACCATCGCTATCACTAAGACTTCACACTGATGTTCAACTCATGTAGCTCTATTGGCAAGACCATCACTATCAGTGAGACATCATATCGAACACAGAACAATCAAAGAGACCAACGCTATCGACAAGAGGTCATATCGAATGCACCAGCCTGTCGGCAAGACCATATCCATCGGCAAGAGTTCTTACTGAATGCAAACCTAACCAAGTATCATCGGCCAGTGTCACACTGATGTCATTGACAGTTCATGTCACCTCGACCATTCTATTGGCAAGAGGTTATACCGAAGTTCATCACGTGGAGATCCCTCAGTAGTTCATAAACAAATCCATCAACCAGACTAGCACTCTCAGCAAGAGTTCATACCGACTGCAAACCTATGAGCCAAGAGTCTCCCCGATGACATCTGTCGCCAATGTGTAAAACCTCGACAATACATACTTTGTTAGAATGAGTCACTCTGAAGCTTCATGTCTCTCCTTGATGCCACTCGTCACCAAGAGTCTCCCTGATAACCAACTGGAACCAACCTATCTGCAAGAGATCTGCCATGATAGAATGAGATGGGAAACTGGTGCAGGAGCACCCAGGGCCTTCAAGGAGCACTTCAAGAACCAGGAGAGTGCAGTGGTCAGGAGGACCTTTCAAGAAAGTCAAAACATTAATTATAACCTTTTGGAGCCTATAATGGCATTTGGGATGAATAAGTGTAATGAGATTGTTGAAAGATCTAAGGTTCCTAATAAGGAATCTAGGGTAAAAATGAAATGTAAAGGGAAAATTATGTTTTAGGGATTTGATCTGTGATCTTATTCTTTAAATAGGTCAAATAAACTTGGATGTTGAAGATCCAATAGTTTTTAGGGGGTAGATGTTAACAAAATGAGAGTTTGTAATTTCAAATTTTCAAATTTTAATTTAGGCGGGAAAGTGAGTTTAGGGGTTTAATTAACTTTAATGTAATGGGAACTAACTTTAATTGGTTGGGACAGTTTGGGAATTGATTTATAACCCCAGGAGAATCACTTGTACGGAGGTTGATGAGTTTTTGAAGGGTTTGTACGGACTGTTCTCAGAAAAAAATAGTAAAATACAATTTTTTTGCATTCTTTTGTGTTCTTTTGCAAAGTTTGTGGAAAAAGTCAAGAATCCATCGCCAAAGGCCTAATAGGGCTAGAAGGCTAGTTGAGCAGCAAAGGTGAGTTTTGTTCAAAACAGAGGGTTGGGGCTTGAAACCCATTTGAGTCAGGTCAAGTTAAGTCCTTTGAGATCATTTAATGGTTTGGAACCATAAGGGAAACAATTAAGTCTTGAGTGCTAAGTTGAGGCCTTATCTCTAGGTTGGTGCCTAGTTGAGAGATTGAGAAGTGAAACATTGTTATTCTTGTTATCTATTGTTTCTTGCAAAGATCCCTGACCCTCTGCATCAGAGTGGTATCATAGTAGTGAGTAGGTCCTTTAGGGATTGAAGAAATAGCAATGGCACCAAAGAATCAATTGGCAAGAGAGTTGGAAGAGTTGAAGGAGATCTTGGAGAGGGAGAGAAGAGAAAGAAGGAAACAAGAAGCAGCAAGAGCAAGAGAAGAAAGGAAATGGAGAAGAGAGAGATACACTATGTAGGCAAGGATCAATAACCTTGAGAGGAGTAGGAGGAGAGAAGAACAAGAAGACCAAGAAAACAATGAAGAAGATGAAGATCATGTGAGGGTAAATCAGGAACAACAAGTAGATGATACAGAGGACCCTGAGGAAAGGAGGTTAGTGAGGTTGTTGAAAGCAGTACAAGGTCATGGAGGGAAGAGTCACATAGATTTTCCTATCTATCAAGGGAAGATGGATAGTGAAGAGGTATTGGGATGGCTTGATGCCTTGGAAAACTACTTTGAATTTGAGGAGATGGATGAAGAGAGGAAGGTCAAGTTTTCCAAAACCAAGTTGAGAGGCACAACATTGACATGGTGGACAAGTTTTCAGAATGACAGGATGGCTAGAGGATTGGCAAAGGTCTCTACATGGGCAAGGAACAATTCCTACCATTTGATTATACCATTCATGTGAAAAGGATGAGGCAAAATTTAAAGCAAAAGGACTTGGATGTGATGTCCTATACTGAGCAATTTCACAAGCTTAGTATCAAAGGAGGTTATGAAGTAGAGGATGAGAAAATAGCCAGGTACATCAATGGCTTAAGGTACAATCTACAAGATGAGATTGGTTTGCAATTGCCAAGGACATTGGGAGAATGTTTTTAGTTGGCCATTAGAGCAGAAGAAAAGGTGAAAAGGAGGCAAGAAAGATCAAAAAATGGTGGAAGAGGAGGTAGTTCAAACAGGGGCAGAGGTAATAGAGAGCAAGGACAAGGCAGTAATGATAAGAGTAGTAATGACAAGGGTAAAGAAGTATTTTTTGATCAAAGAGGTGGATACACTCCTAGAGGAGGCAGATTTGGACAAGGTAGAGGACCATTCACAGGTAGATGTTTCAATTGCAATGAACTAGGGCATCCTTCCTTCAAGTGTCCTAAATGGGAACAAGCTGATAAAGGCAGAGAAAGGAGAGCTAACTTGGTACAAGAAGAAGAAGACAAGAAGGAGGAACCAAAAACATTCATGGCAGGTCCCCTGTGACTAATGGTAAGTTTCTCATGATCAAGCAAGGAGAAAGAATTCATCAAGAACCAAAGGTAACCATTTTCAAAACAAATTGTCTTAGTCATGGTAAGATCTGCAGATTTCTCATAGATTTAGGGTCACATAGCAATTTAGTTTCATTTGATATGATAACCAAGCTAGGGATTGAAACTTTTGACTCAATTGGTTCATATAAGGATAGGGTGCTTTGTGATGTCATTCCAATGACTTGTGGTCACATTATCTTGGGGAGGCCATGGCAGTATGTTAGAAGAACTTTGCATGATGGGTTTCTTAACACATATTTGGTGCACAAAGGAGATGTTAAATATCAGTTGGTTCCTTTACCTTTGGAGTAGTCTAATGATAGTTTTGTGATTTTTTTTGAGAAGAGTTTGCAGGTGAATAAGCAGGGTGAAATAGGGGAAGGCAGTGGTAAGCTGAAAAGAGACAAGTTGCAGCAGGGTTATGAGGTGGACAATCCTTCCAATCAGACCTTGTGGGAATTGGACAGTATCAGGGTTGGAGGCATTGAATTCCCTATAAATGATGGTGTTAATGGTGAAGTTCTTTCACAAAGGAGGCAGTGGAATGAGGGCAGGAGCAGGGCACAAGAACCCACTATTATCAAGCAGCAAAGAAGACAAACCAGACCCTGTTTTGGCTCTCACATTGATGAATGTCAAGAATGCAAATTGGCAGAAGAGAAAGACAGTGACTTTGGGGGAATACATACCTGCTCATTGGAAGATGAAATCACATGAGAACAAGAGGTCTTTTGGTGGCAATACATGGGACACTTCTTGGGGCAAGAGTTTTTTCTTTCCTAGGGAGAATGGTGCAGGAGCACCCAGGGCCTTCAAGGAGCACTTCAAGAACCAGGAGAGTGCAGTGGTCAGGAGGACCTTCCAAGCAAGTCAAAACATTAATTATAACCTTTTGGAGCCTATAATGGCATTTGGGATGAATAAGTGTAATGAGATTGTTGAAAGTTCTAAGGTTCCTGATAAGGAATCTAGGGTAAAAATGCAATGTAAAGGGAAAATTATGTTTTAGGGATTTGATCAGTGATCTTATGCTTTAAATAGGTCAAATAAACTTGGATGTTGAAGATCCAATAGTTTTTATGGGGTAGATGTTAATAAAATGAGAGTTTGTAATTTCAAATTTTCAAATTTTAGTTTAGGCGGGAAAGTGAGTTTAGGGGTTTAATTAACTTTAATGTAATGGGAACCGACTTTAATTGGTTGGGAAAGTTTGGGAATTGATCTATAACCCCAGGAGAATCACTTGTACAGGGTTTGATGAGTTTTTGAAGGGTTTGTATGGACTGTTCTCAGAAAAAATAGTAAAATACAGTTTTTTGCATTCTTTTGTGTTCTTTTTGGTGGTCTCTTGATTTCCTATTGAAGTTTGATTCATCTTGATGGATTAAGGACTTTAATTTACATGTTTTCTAACCTTTGTATGCTTTGAAAAGGAAATTGGAATCAAATTCTTGCACAAAACAGTGACTGCCTTCAAGGAAATACAAAAATTGCACTAATTTTGAAGGTTTTTCTTGAAGAATGATCCATTTCATGGGAATGTATGATTGATACCAATGAAATGGATCATAATTAACCTATATTATATTAAAATAACAATCTGAAAGTGCAGGAAGAAGGAATCATATGGTGTACACCAAGTTGTGACAGTGCAAGGAGCATGAGGATGGGGGTTGAAGTATAGCAGTGGAGAATCTGTCTTAACAAGAGGTATAATTTTGAGTTCTAATAGTTTTGAAATTATGAATGAATGGTGGAAAGTCAAAAATCAAGACCTGGAAGTGTTTGGAAGTCTTAGAATCAAAAAGCCCTAGTTTTAAGCCAAATTAGGGAGGGTTTTGTAATTGGGCATGTTAAGAGTAACCTAGAAGATTAAAAGTGTGAAAATCTTTGGTTTGGGAGTGTTTTGGAAGACTTTTGAGAGTTTCAAGGTCAGGGGACAAATATGAAGAGGGGTTGCTTTAAAAAATAGGGCTAATTAGGCCTAATTTTGAGGAAACATCAGGGTTAGAAGAAAGATAGTCTAAAACAAGTAATGCCAAGGAGTTGATATGTTGTTATCCATCACAAAACACATCTGATACAATCACTAGATTGGAGGGTCAATTGCAAAGTTTGTGAGAAAAGTCAAGAATCCATTGCCAAAGGCCTAATAGGGCTAGAAGGCTAGTTGAGCAGCAAAAGTGAGTTTTGTTCAAAACAGAGGGTTAGGGCTTGAGAACCTTTTGAGTCAAGTTTGGTTAAGTCCTTTGAGGTCATTTAAATTTTTTGGAACCATAAGGGAAACAATTAAGTCTTGAGTGCAAAGTTGAGGCCTTATCTCCAGGTTGGTGCCTAGTTGAGAGATTGAGAAGTGAAACATTGTTATTCTTGTTATCTAGTGTTTCTTGCAAAGATCCCTGACCCTCTACATGAAATTAATTGCTCAGGAGAAGCGGTGGAAATTAGGTCCTTTAGGGATTGAAGAAATAGCAATAGCACCAAAAGAATCAGCAAAGAAGAGAGTTGGAAGTTGAAGGAGATCTTGGAGAGGGAGAGAGAAAGAAGGGAATATAAAGTATAAAACAAGAGAAAGAAATGGAGAAAGAGAGAGAGACTATCACGGAAAGGATCAATAACCTGAGAGTGGGAGGAGAGAAAACAAGAGACCAAAACTAATGATGAGATGAGAGCATTTGAGGGAGTCGTCGGGGAGCGACAGGATGTGTCCTGAGGGACCACACGAGGAAAGGAGGTTAGTGAGGTTGTTGAAAGTAGTACAAGGTCATGGAGGGAAGATTCACATAGATTTTCCTATCTATCAAGGGAAGATGGATAGTGAAGAGGTGTTGGGATGGCTTGATGCCTTGGAAAACTACTTTGAGTTTGAGGAGATGGATGAAGAGAGGAAGGTTAAGTTTGCTAAAACTAAGTTGAGAGGCACAACATTGACATGGTGGACTAGTTTTCAGAATGATAGGTTGGCTAGAGGATTGGAAAAGGTCTCTACATGGGCAAGGATGAAGAGTTTGATCAAAGAGCAGTTCCTACCATCTGATTATACCATTCATGTGAAAAGGATGAGGGATAATTTAAAGCAAAAGGACTTGGATGTTATGTCCTATACTAAGCAATTTCACAAACTTAGTATCAGAGGAGGTTATGAGGAAGAGGATGAGAAAATAGCCAGGTATATCAATGGCTTGAGGTACAATCTACAAGATGAGATTGGTTTGCAGTTTCCAAGGACATTGGGAGAATGTTTTCAGTTGGCCATTAGAGCAGAAGAAAAGGTGAAAAGGAAGCAAGAAATATCAAACAATGGTGGACGAGGAGGTAGTTCAAACATGGGTATAGGTAATAGAGAGCAAGGCCAAGGCAGCAATGACAAAGGCAAGAGACATTTTCTGATCAAAGAGGTGGATACACTCCTAGAGGAGGAGGCAGATTTGGACAAGGTAGAGGACCATTCAAAGGTAGATGTTTCAATTGCAATGAGCCAGGGAATCCTTTCTTCAAGTGTCCTAAATGGGAACAAGCTGATAAAGGTAGAGATATGAGAGCTAACTTGGTACAAGAAGAAGAGGACAAAAAGGAGGAATCAAAAACATTCATGGAAGACCCTGTGACTGATGGTGAGTTTCTTATGATCAAGCAAGGAGAAAGACTTCGTCAAGAACCAAAGGAGAACTATTTTCAAAACAAATTGTCTCAGTCATGGTAACATCTACAGATTGCTCATACATTCTAGGTCACATAGCAATTTAGTTTCACTTGATATGATAACCAACCTAGGGATTGAAACATTTGATCACCCTACTCCCTACAAGGCCACTTGGGTAACTCAAGGACAACATGTAGAGATTGGTAAGAGAGATTTTGTTGATTTCTCAATTGGTTCATATCATGATAGGGTGCTTTGTGATGTCATTCCAATGACTTGTGGTCATATTATCTTGGGGAGACCATGGCCGTATGCTAGAAGGACATTGCATGATGGATTTCTTAACACCTATTTGGTTCACAAAGGAGATGTTAGATATTAGTTGGTTCCTTTTCCTTTGGAGCAGTCTAATGATAGTTTTGTGATTTGTTTTGAGAAGAGTTTGTAGGTGAATAAGTAGGGTGAAATAGGGGAAGGCATTGGTAAGCTAAAAAGAGACAAGTTGTAGCAGGGTTATGAGGTGGATAGTCCTTCAAATCAGACCTTGTGGGATTTAGAGAGTATCAAGGTTGGAGGCATTGAATTCCCTATAAATAATGGTGTTAATGGTGGAGTTATTTCACAAAGAAGGCAGTGGAATGAGGGCAGGAGCAAGGCACAAGAACCCAATGTTATTAAGCAGCAAAGAAGACAAATGACCTGTTTGGCTCTCATATGATAAATGTTAAGAATGTAGATTGGCAGAAGAGAAAGACAGTGACTTTGGGGGACTACATACCTGCTCATTGGAAGATGAAAACACATGAGAACAAAAGGTCTTTTGGTGGCAACACATGGGACACTTCTTGGGGCAAGAGTTCTTTCTTTCCTGGGGAGAATGGTGCAGGAGCACCCAGGGTCTTCAAGGGGCTCTTCAAGAACCAGGAGAGTGAAAGGGTCAGGAGGACCTTCCAAGCAAGTCAAAACATTAATTATGGTGTCTTGGGGCCTATAATGGCATTTGATATGAATAGATGTAATGAGAATGTTAAAAGTCCTAAGGGTCCTGAAAGGACCATAGGACCAAGGAACCT